>JANSTV010118151.1:0-33643 GCA_027564135.1 Lestremia cinerea
CACACACACACACACACACACACACACACACACACACACACACACACACACACACACACACACACACACACATACACTCACATCCATCTCCGGTACAATTCATGCTTCAAAGTTGAGTTCGAAAAGTTTTCTATTAAATCGGTTAGTGTATCAATCCATGCATGTCGTCGACGATTTCACATTCACATTCGCTGAACGGCCGAGAGCCTCTGATCGTTTTCAAGTCGCTGGAAAATTATTATTCACGTTCACAACTTAGAAAATCACATTGTTTAATTATGTAATGGAACAAACAAATTGAAAGGAAACAATGACAGAGAATGATGTATGCCGTGGCGGGCTGGCTCGTTGATCGATGCAGAGGGCCATGAGCCTCGTTCGCTTGCGGACAATGATTTTTCGTTTGAAATCTCATTTTCCGAAAATATGTATGCTGCAGTGGGATGGTGGTCCTCGTTTGAACCAAAATCATCGATCAGTGGGCAATTTGTGGAGGTGATTTGAGGTGCATCGCAAGCTATTCTGTCAGGTCAGCGGGGTCAACCATCTTTGACCTGGATCTATGCATTCGGGGGGACACTAGGCACACTTCATTTTTACTGTCGAGGAGGAGCAGAGATATCGGAATCCCCTTTGCGATTGCATTCGAACACCTCTTCGCTTCGCCACAAAACACCCGCACCACATTCTGACCGTTTCAATTCAATTGATTTAAAATCCCCTGGCGGTTTCAGGGAAATCGTTATTGCCCACTTGTAATGGAATTAATGTCCATTAAAAAATCATGGTGATCATTAATTATTCAGAAAATCGAAAACGATTCCATGGGGACGAACGCTCACAGAGGCGTTCGAATCGAATCGAGCGCGCGAAAAACTCAATATTGTTTTCCCATTCGCTTCTCGAGCATTTGATTAGAGTAGGGTTCAAGCGAGCCGAAACAGCCAAATGGGTTGAAATTCGAATATCGTCGTGAAGATCCGCTTTCAAGACAATACCGACGATCCAACGTCGTCATCGTCAGCAATCAGCGAAATTACATTTTCCTTTTTTTATTATTTTTTCTTCTTTTTTTTTGTTTTTTTTTTTTTTTCATTTTTTCGGTTTGCCTCGTCATTCGTTTCGTTGTTCTGTTAAATCTAATTTAATGTAATATTGACTCGAACAACAATGACGGTTCCACCGACATTATGACGGATAATTATTATTTTCGGTTGGCATCGGTGTGCTCATTGTTGTTTGCTTGAGTGCTGGACTGGGATTATGGTTTGGCGTTCGAATGGGCCGGCAATGACAATCGTTGAGGTGTGGACGCTTTACCTACACCTGCATAATTCATTGTGTTCGGCCGTTCGAAGACGGTTTTGCCAAGCGTTTCGAAACCATTCCTGAAACTCAACGAAAATGAAAAAAAAAAAAACGAATAAAGAGAAAAAGAACGTCCGTCGTCGTTTGGCCATCTCTCGCACGATCACCATTCGCACCGGAGTTCAACAATGAAATTAACGATAAATCGGCCTGGTTCTTGCATTCGATCGAGTGTACGCACCATGAATGAGTCAGGTGGTTGTCCACAAGGTGTTTTCCGTTATTTTATCGTTCCTCACCGTCATTCGCATCGTATGTTGCATGTGGCTTGGGCCGACTGGTGCTAGCCGATGATATGTTGATTCGTTTGAGTGCGTTTTGGGTCTTCGATTTTCGGCTGTAGTCATCCGTTGGTCTCCATCCCTCCGAACTTGCAGCAATTGTTTCAATTTCGCTAGAGTCGATCCCTCGATATCTCGACGAATCTGTTCGAACAACCGAAAACTTGTTTCTTCTTCGATTATTACATTCAGCGTCATTTGCATTGCCTCTACGAAATGCCCACCACGAAAATCATCAGAACAATAATTAAACAACGATCAAACAATCGCACACGCTGTTAGGCAGTCGATTTGAATGTGTGTGCTGCAGGTTAAATGGTAGCTGAGAACGGAAACCGCTCAAACGGAACACATGTCTGTGTAGTCGATGTGAGTGCGTACGAGCGGAGCCCATACGTCCTCTGATGTGCGCTCGGATGTGCTTGCGTGTGTGCGTGTGTGTATCCATGGGTTTGAGCCAACGAGTCTGTCAGCCTGAACTGTAATTTACCAAAATGAAAAATCCTCGCGGTAACGAAAATAACTGACAAGCATCCAGCACTGAGCACACCACATGTTGCGGCCGAAATCGAAGGTTGAAAGTCGACAGTAGTCAAGTTGCGAACGTGGACGATCATCGATGTCTTATGAACCTGTTGTCTACCTTCTGGCTTTTTGCTTCCCTTTTCAGCCGCAGTCACATCTCATTCGGTCAATGGTTTCGAATGAAAAGTGCAAACAAAAATCTACTGTCCAATTGCAACGGTTCGCTGACTTCGTTTTCTGAATTCAAATTCAATTTCGTTGTCTGTGCGCTGGCTGGATGAACTCAACTGGATATTTTGCGATCGACACAAAACGATGACGGAACAATAACAACAACAAAATAGAGAAAAATAGAGTTTTTGTTTCGAAAATGCGACGTGCGATCATGGAATTGTGTTCCATTTTGTCGCGGGGCGTTTTTGTTGGACGATCTCGACTGCGACCAGGTCATTCAATCGTCGACGGTTGTTCGCATTCAAATGACGCCCGTTTCGCGATAATGGCCGAATTTCGGAAGTTTTTCAGACGGGTGATTCACTCCTCGGATTATTAGAACGACCGGGGGCGATGGGTTTCTTGACCGGCACCGCCACTTTTCACGGGCCATTCGCTTCGTCAGAACACATTGCGACCAACGTTGGTCGACGCTCATCGAAAGACCCCAATATTTCTTTTTCGAATTTTTCCCAGAAACGTTTGATTCGAATGTGGAACAGCACAGTCGTCGATGAGGGAATGAGAGTTAATTATTTCTGTGGAATTAACGCAAAATTTTAATTCAAACAAACAACTCACACATTCAAACGTTATTCGTTCTGACACCTGTTCTGTGGCTGTGGCTGTGGCGCGTATGCATTCATGCATGTGTGTATGATCGGCGATAGTCTGACGGTTGCTGGTTTGTTATTTATGTAAATTTATTCGAACGTCAAGCGTTAATCCAGGCTTTTACAATTTGCAATGATTTTCATTATTTTTCAAAATTTTGTCGGCGTATTTCGAGTAGGGCAGTCGATTGTATACATTGGGAGGCGATGTTCGAATGGAGACTGCCCTTTTTCCAGGATTAACCGAAGAATTGAGGACAATCCGAATAAATGGTTGAAGTGGGCATTTCAATCAAACATATTCAGCATGAAACTTCTTGTTCGCATCCGGGCCTCGCACATTTCCTTTACGGTTTACTTTTTGTTCAAAAAGACGAGGCTGCTCCACTCGTGATAGGAAGTTCGGTGATTTGACTTTCGAAAGCAAGATCGCTAGATGGCGTTGGTTGTATTTCATGAACAAATGATTTTCTCTGAATTCAGTTTCCAGAGGAAATAATTGAATTCGATTTTGAATGACGCCCATTTCAACGCAATCGGAAACGACCACAGAAGTGAATTCGGTGCGCTGGGTCCGAAATGACATAGTTTTTGATTTGCGATGTTTTCGATGAAATGCCATGCTGTTCGCCATTAGACGCACTCTCCTAATGAAACGCATTCGGCATCGATCGGTTTTAGAAAATTGTTCTCGTTCATCATTCGTGGCATCATCGCCCTTTGTAGCGCCATTACAATTTTTCGATTCGTTCGTTGAAGACAGTGAGCTCACAAGCGACCATCAGGATTCATTTGACAATTATTTTTAGTCAGGCTTTTGTAAATTCATTTTGCAAATAACAAATACATCGAATCGTGCAGCATTCTTGTGGTAAATCAATTTGTTATTTTGTGCTAAGTTTATATCGATAGTGGTCATGCAGTGGATTGTTCCAACTCGTTTGGCAACGCATTTCGAATGCTGTGCACGAGACAATTCCATTGATTGATAAATTTGAGGCGTAATTTTTGGTTCGCCATCTTAGATTTTTTCGAGTTTTATTGTTGAATTTTGGTTATTTGATTTTTGGTTTGGCCGACGGAACGGCATTCATCTGGTTCGGTTTGTCGGGTTTGCCATGGAATTTGTTTCATTTTGATAGTTCGCGCGTGAATGGTGAAATCAGATTTTCGGAAAACGAATTTTAGAAAAACAAAAACCTCAGTGATTCATTCCGCATGTGAGTGAGGAGTTCTTTGTTTGCACCGACAGCCATTCGGTGGATGTGATGGGTGTTGGCCGACGCCAAAACTTCTCGTTGAGTGTTTTTCATTTGCATTGATATTGAATTGGCATCGAAAATGGCCGCTAGTGTTGTTTTTGTTTGTGGCCGATGGCGTGGAGTTGGTTTTCAATTTCTGAGATCTCGCCTCAAGTGAGCGCGCTGTGATCGAGCATCGAACTAAAATCTGAATGTCTTCTCATTTTCTCACTTAGGACCCTTTGCTTTGGTCGCCGTCACCTTTGTTGTTGTCGTGAACATTTCACAAGAGACAACTGTGCATTTTTGGGACTACTGGACGGAGAATCTGGGATTCAAATCACACTGCCAACCTCACCTTCACTCACATCAAGCAATTGCCGTTCATCCATTGAATTTCATAGCTCATGAGTAGTATTAGGGAAGCGGCGGAGAGAGATCGCATTACTGTCAAGATTCATAATATGAAACGAAGCGCATCGCGCGACTCACCACCAAGAACGAAACGAGGTCGCGGCAGCATGGGACGTTACGATGATAGCTCAGATGAACGCGTGACGCCTGATCGTCTTCGGCGACGCGTAGCTCGTTCGCCAAGTCCCCGGCAACGGTACATATCACCGCATCGTGAGGAATACGTCCGTGTCCCACGAGAAATACCGCACGAACGGAGCCATCCGTACAAAGTGCTGTGCGTTAGCCCGTTGCATACAAAGGCATCAGACGAGTTCATCAAGGAGACGCTGTTCCGCGAGTACAAGAAATTCGGTGATTTTAGCATTCGCATCTCGCACGATTTGGAGGAGCGTGTAGCGTATGTGTGCTTCCGAACGGCTGAGGATGCTCGCGAGGCTAAGCATGCGAAGCCGCGCATCGTGCTCTACGATAAGGTGGCTCTGGTGGAGCCCGTTTACGAATCAGCGCGAACCGAATACAAGTACAAGCCACGCTCGATCTCGCCAGAATACGAGCGCCCCTACTACCCAAGGTCACCGGGCCCTGAGCGACGGCGACCACCACCAGACATGTACGACCGATACGGTCCGCCACCGGCCGTGATGCATCACCGAGAGTTCCGGCCCGTCATGCACCATGAGTATATGCCACGGGGTCCCCCAATGCATCATCCTCCACATCATCCCCCACCGCACATCCATCACCCTCCACCGCACCATTACGTGCCCCGACACATGATCCCAAGGCATCCAATCACGCCGCACGAGAACAAAAAAGATAAATTTCCTAACTACTTGCACCACGTTCAGCCTGAGGAGGACCCACTGGCCACACGCACTCTCTTCGCCGGCAATCTTGAAATAAACATTTCTGAAGAGGAACTCCGTCGCATCTTCGGCAAGTATGGCGTATGCGAGGACATCGACATCAAACGTCCTCAGCCCGGCACTGGCAATGCCTTCGCCTTCGTTCGTTTCCAGAACTTAGACATGGCACACCGCGCCAAGGTCGAACTATCGGGTCAATACATTGGAAAATTCCAATGCAAAATCGGCTATGGCAAAGCCACGCCAACAACTCGCATCTGGGTTGGCGGACTGGGCGCCTGGACCTCGGCCACACAGCTTGAAAGAGAATTCGATCGATTCGGCGTCATCAAGAAGATCGAATACAACAAGAGCGATACGCAAGCTTACATCTGGTATGAATCAATTGAGGCAGCCACAGCAGCTGTCAAGGAAATGCGTGGCTTTGCTCTAGGCGGACCAGATCGTCGTCTGCGCATTGACTTTTCGGACGTGCCAAGCTCGACACCGGCAGCATTCAAACCGAAACCACCGCCACCAGCGTACGAAGAGACACCAGAATATCACCGCGGTGGCGGTCGTCCTGACTACGACTACCATGAGCCACCATACGAGGAAGGGGGCTACAGCTCATACGTGCCACGAGGAGGTGGATACCGTGGACGTGGAAGAGGTCGTGGCAGTTACCGCGGCGCCTATCATCACGAAAGTCATCGACCAGCTCAAGATGAAGAATGGCGTCGTGCCCCATCAGATTTGGAGTACGAACCGACTCGAGCTCGACGCACAGTCTCACGTGAGCCAGGCGTCGATCGATCACGATCTCGTTCACCACGACGCCGTAGTCCTGACTCCGATTCGGACTCTTCATCTCGTCGCACCGGCTTGCTGAGTGCCGCCCGAACACTGCCCGAAGTTGCTCGTAAATGCACCACCATCTGGACCGGTGCCTTGATTCTGAAGAGTTCACTCTTCCCAGCCAAATTTCATTTGACCGATGGTGACACAGACATCGTTGACGGGCTGATGAAAGACGAGGATGGCAAACATCATCTGCGTATCACTCAGCGTCTGCGCCTGGATCAACCTAAATTGGAGGACGTTCAGAAGCGTATCTCAACCTCATCGTCACATGCGATTTTCCTCGGCATGTCCAGCTCAAATTCGTCCATTCAAATCGATGATGCCGGCGTACAGACACGTCCGCTACGCAATCTGGTGTCGTACCTCAAGCAGAAAGAAGCAGCCGGCGTTATATCCCTGCTGAACAAAGAGACCGAAGCCACTGGCGTTCTGTACGCGTTTCCACCATGTGATTTCTCATCCGAATTGCTGAAACGAACGTGTCACAACATCTCCGAGGACGGCCTCAAGGAAGACCATTTAGTGATCGTAGTCGTTCGCGGCGGTACCGCTTAAACGGAATTTCGACCAGAGTGGCGACGTGCGTTCCCTTTCGCAAACTTGATCAATCTTTTCTTTTCCTCTTTTTCCGCATTTTTATAGGTAAGTGCATTTTCACATCTCACATTGATCTCGATTCAACTAAATTCAATCGATGAATATTCAAAATGGTTTCCAAAGCGATGTGATTCGATGCCAAACGATCAACCAATCAGCCACAATTACACAACAACAATATCGTCAACAATAACAACAACATTGCAGCAGCAACACAACAACAACAACATTGTGATTTATTTGCAAAATGAGTGGACTAAATTTGGTTAAAAAAGAAAGAAATAAACATTTGTTTGTTAGTATCGACTTGACATGGAGCAACATACGAATGAAATGAAAAAAAAAAAAAATAATGAAAACTCGTTGAAATGATGAAGACGCGTCCAAGTGCAAAATGAAAAGATAAGAAAATGAAAAATAAATGATGAAAATCTGTGTGTTGTGGTGGTGGCGTTGACGATTGCGATTTGAAAATGCAAAGAAATGAAAACACATTTCTCTACTTTTTCGTTAATTTTTTTTGTTGTTGTTGAGTAGAACGCCATTCAACGAAAATTTTCGAACAAGTTTGTGTTTGCTAAACGAATGCAAGAAATTTGTTGATACCGCGTGAATCTATCGACCGTTGATTTTTAATTTATTTTTTTTTTATTTCAATTCAATGCAATTTTCTGTTAACTCATTCCGATTGGACTGCTGCGTTTATCGCCCTCACTGGCTTTGGTAAAAATACGACAGAGTGTCATAATTCATTACTGATTTCGTTGATCAATTCCAGTCGAAAACCAATCACTCATTCATTCATTCACTAATTATCATCTCTAAAGAGCACCCATGGCGTCTCAGCCCCATTTTTCCCAAAGCCAACGCAGTCCAATCGAAATATGTTTGCATCAACATAAAATGAAGCAATTGTCAACACCGAAATCGATGAATGTAATGACATTGAGTGACAGTTTTATATAAAAATGATAAGTGCGATGCCGAATGTCAACCACTGTTTTTCATAAAGCGACGTAACCGTCGATGTTGTGAGAAACGAATCCAAGTGCCGATCGGTCTCGGCCGATCGATGCATTTGATTTTTTTTTCGTTTAGCTTACTTTTTTTTCTGCAACAATTTGCATGAATCTTCTCGGTTTTTCTCTTAGATTTTAAAGTGGTGTTTGTCAAATTGTGTAGTTGCCAGAACGGGCGAAGAAAGCGAATGCAAAAAGGAAGAAAAAAAAAATCAGTTTGTGAAAACATGTGCTCAAGTTCTGTTCTCGTTTCCTCTCATTTCGATTAACACGGCCGGCAGAAGTATCAATGAATAATTAAACGAAATTCTCTTCCAGACGTCATTTTGTTCGTTCGATTGTTTTTTTTTTGTTGCTTTTTTCCGGTTCGGTCGTTTGTTTGGTTCCGTTTCGAGAGTCTTTGCGACACCTCACACCCAGTGGCTTTTGGCTCGATCGTTTTCGAAAAATTGTTTTACAATGTGAATGCACGTGAATATGTTTGGGTGTCAGTGATTCCGTTCATTTGGATCGGTCCAGTTTGTTTGTTGATTCGATAAAACATAAGCGAAATATGTCTTCACCGTCAGAACAACAACGACGACAACAATAACAACAACAACAACAACAACTGTGTGTGTGCTGTCGCGAAAATAAATTCAAGTTTTGTTTCAAATTCAATATTTCGTTTCTCAAGTTGTTCTCAAATTGTGACGTTTCTCATTAGCGCGAATGCGTTTTGTTCCGGAGTTGATTCATTTGGTTTTGGTATCCTTTTCACGCCGATATGGTGCGCCGGCAGTTATTTTGTTCGTTTTTTTTACGTTAAGATTTCCGCACAGTTTCCCAACAGTTTCCAAACAGTTTTTCAAGAGTTTCCCGAGAGTTTTTCCCGAAAGTTTTTCCGAAAGTTTTTTCGAGAGTTTCCCGAAAGTTTCCCGAACGTTTTTCTCAGAGTTTTCTGAGAGTTTTCAAAGAGTTTTCAATGAGTTTTCTCGATGATTCCGCGATTGAATGCAACAGTTTAGAGTTTGATTCGGTTTTCTGTTTGTCGAATGGCGAAATCGCTTCGCCCATCGCCTCTTCTGAATTGTGAAAAAAAAAGAAATTTGATAAATGGTGGAACATTTTGGTTAGATTTCTCTTTCAATGCATCCGGCCTCGGAGTAACAGTTGTGATTGTTAAAATTCGCAGTTAATTCAATACCGTTCTTTGTTCATGATGTTCTTGATGGCCGTGCTCGTTTTCCGGTGTCGATGTTTTGTCGTTCGGGTATGCGAACAGAATACAATGTAGCATTCGTTCCAAAATGTTCGAATTCATCAAAGTTTTACAAATGTTACTTTGTATTTGACTTCGCTTCTCAAATTCCAAAATGAATGAAAATTTATGCAAACAACACAAACACACACACACACACACACACACAAACATGCGTACACACAAAATGTGAAATGCGAACGAAAGGAAAAATGGAAGAAGGCAAGAAAAACTGCGCAGAATGTTTCCTCAAAAACGAGAAAAAAAAATGTTTAAAAAAAAGAAGAAAAAAAAAATTGGGCACAAAAGTGCGAATATTTGATTAAGCATAATGATAACACTAGTACTCTATTCGAGCTGAAATTCTATGGGAAATAATAATGTCGATGATGATCGAGCAAATGGTAACGATCTCGATCATATTTCAAGTTGAGTTCTAAAATATAAACCAAGATGATTAAAACAGTTTGTTCTAAAGAATCGGTAAAATGAAATTTGATGTGCGCAAAACCACATGTGGAATGATTGTGGATTGGGTAATGTCGACGCCCCCGCCAAGGGTTCGATCATTCCCAAAACACGATGATTAATTTTAAAACGATAAAAAACAAAAAAAAAAAACAACAAAATATCAAAATTATAATCTCTGCAAGTAATTAAAATTAAAACAAAAATAAATAGTATGGAACTGGTGCATTTTAATTTGGAAAAAATGTTTCGTCGAAAAGTTTTCGGAAAAGTGAGGTGGTGTTTGTGAGCGAGATGCTTTGTTTGTTTTGGTGGGTTCCCAATGTTCAAATTAGCCGTGATGCCTCCCAGCTGGTGCTCAGTTTCCGATCAGTTCAGTTTGAATGGTTTTAATTTAGTTTCGTTATTTTTTCCAATTGTTTCTTTTGTTTCGTTTTCTTGCGAAAATTTTCGTCAAAAATTCCGAATGCAGATTCCAGATTTTGTTATTGGAGGCGTTTTCAAAAAAGGGCATTTCAGGTGATGCTGTTTGCGGTGTGCAGTGTCTGGTGTAGTGATCTCATGCTGGCCCTCTAGAGCATCTTGAGTTCGGTTCAGTTTCCAGTTCAGTTCGGTTCAGTTCGACAGTTCAGTTCACCGAGGCGCAGTTTCCACGGCACAGCGCCTGACGATGAAGATAACCAAGCGAGTCGAATCAAATGAAATCGGAAAAATAATTATGCCAAAGTGAAAATGTTTTTCATTCGACAGATTCTACAGTTCGATCCATTTACTCGAAAACAGTTTTCGATCGTTCTTCGTTTTGTTGTTGTTTCGAGCAAATTCCGTTTGGGCTCGTTTCGATTGTTTCATTTGTTAGTTCATTTTTTGCGGCTGGTTTCGATTTGAATTTTCTGTTTTGGTGATTGAAAATTGAAAGGTGCCGATGAGAAAAAGTGATTTTTCGACAAAACAAATTTCGTGCCTTGTGAAAAGATGAAAAGCGACTTCAGTGTTTCAGCCATCCACTTCTAGCAAATCTTTGATGCCGAATTGCCATTCTGTTGTTTTTTCTTCTGTTTTTTTCTTCTTTTTTTCTATTTTGTAGAACGAATAAATACTTTAATTGACAATCGCACCTTTTTTTTCTTTGTGATTCTAATCGATGGTGGCCTTCGGTAGAAATTTTCTTTTTGTGGCGAAAACGAACTGACTCTTGAATGCTCCGAGCTGATTTCGCTTTGTTTCTGCGCCGCTTGGGCACAATTCGATCGATATTAGATTTGTTTGGGTGATTTTAGGCGACCGGAACAGCTATTGAGCGTCGAGTGTGAACAAAATCAAAGCGAAATCGATCCATCGTTGATTGCAACCTCTTTTACAGTTCGACTCAATTTAGAGCAAGAATTGAGTTTCGAAAATAAGTAGAATTTTTTCTCTTTTTTTCGAACCACTGGAAGCTTTTGGTAAGAAGGTCAGAATGAAGAATGAAGAGACACAAAGGTAAGCTAGACTCTGTCAAAGTCGATCATACGCCATGAAGGACACTTGACCGTAAATGGTCACTCGAACGAATTCCCGTTAAATGCATAACTCGCCCGATTTGTCCGGAAAACAAGACAGCTTGCTCACCACTTGGAGCAACGACAACAACAACAAAAAACACTCAACACACTCGCATACGAAGTGGTTCTTCTGGAATTCTGTCGGGTCTGGTTGGTATGCTTTGCGATCGCAGACACTAGCACTCGCTCGATACTGTTATGATTGGCAATATTCTTTATAGTTGAACCAAATTATATGTTTTCGAACACACATCAATATTCAGGTCATCTAAACCGCAACCGACTGATGAAATAGCAAACATCGGCCGCATAGGTCGCTCACCATGCGTACGTTGCACTTGGCTCCGGAAGAAATTGTCTATCCCGTTTTTGATGTGCATGTAACGCTACTGACATCACACTGGTGTACGATCGCAAACGTCCATTCAAGATTCAACGTTTTATGTGAGAGATCGAGGTGATGACACAAATCAACTCGATCGACCCGTTGTCATGTAATTCTGCTGGGTTCTTCTCATCAAAAGAAATGGGCTGCGAGACCCAACGGGACGAGTTTCGTGGAAGATCACGTTTCTGGGAGAAAATACTTTCTCTTTTGCCTCACCGCCAGATGAGACGCACATCAATCAATGTTCGTTGATATCGATCATCGGTCAAAAACCAGCGAACAAACGAACGCGCATGCTATAAATCAGGAACATGAATCCCCTCAATGAGATTAGTCAAGCATTGATGTCGCACATGATTTGTCAGAGAGAAAAAACGACTGCACAGTCAATCAGCATGACGCCTTGTATCGTCTGATTAGCATACGCAACCAGAATACCGTCGTGGCCATCGGGCCGGGTTGAACAACCTTCATGTTTGATTAGTAATTAATTGTTGTTGCGTCATTGATCTTGAGACTAGGCTCGACTCTACTCGATTCAAGTCTACTTGCTTCGGTTCGGAGAAGACTTGAATTGGCTCGATCCGACGCTATTCAATCAGTGCTTGTGTGTGTTTGTGTATGTGTGTGTTTGTGTATGTGTGTGTGTGTGCCTGTGTGTGCCTGTGTGTGCGTGTGTGTGCGCTTATGTGTGTGTGTGCTTTCGATGAACGTTACCCATAAATGCTCTGCGCTGTCAGATATAACGGTATTATCCGCACCGAGAGACCTTCAGCAAACGCAACAACAACATTGGTATTCACTCATTCGTGCAAGATGTTGGCCTGTTGATGCGTTGGACATTTCAATATTCATTTCAGCCGTTGGTCGCTTTTATTCTCCTCTTTTTTTTGAATAAACGTTGTGGTGTGTGCGTTTTGGACGATGGTCGAGATACCGCTGGCCAATTTGCGGATGATCGGGCGGCTTTTGAAACACTTAATCGAAAAAACGGCGCCGAATGAAAACAAGAATATCTCTCACGCGGACCCGTAACCAATGCAATGATGGAGTCATCCGATATAACCTACATGCAAACGATCTGATTGATCAAATGCAGTCGAGCTGTCTTCCGGGCGTAGATCATCAATTGGATCGAGTTGGACTCTTTGAACGAATCCACTTTGCAACGAATCCATTTGCGGACAGTCCACTCTGGTGGCCGAGATATGGGAATGGCCGACCATTCTGAAATCTTCTTTAAAATCGCTATTGAATGCGAATTCGAATCAGCAATCGCCTGCAGACACTGTCAATCTTCAAATCACCTTACAATCCATCGCTTCTACACTTTTCGGCTAACGAAGATGTCATTGTGTTGCTGTCGAGTCTTAGACGATGTTGCTCCGAACAATAGAATTTTCATGAAAATGATCGTGTCGCTCGCTATGATCGACATGATATCCCATGACTATGACGATGATGGCGCGATGTGGTGGAAGTCTTTGTGTGTTGTGCGCTCACGATGACGCTGCTGATGGACGGTAAATGGTATGTATATTCAAGAATAACAGACACACCATTTTTCACTATGAGTTCAGCACCGTCGTAGCATCAACGCATCATTTTTAGTTCGCTTTATACGCTTGTGGTGAACAGAATTAAAAATTCTTTTTGCTTTTTCTTCCGAAATTATTTCTTTTTCGTGAAGGTGCGCGCGCCTAACCGTTTTTTTTTTTTTTGCTTTGGATCCCCCGTATTTTGCTGAGTTTGAGTGAAGAAATTTGAAGGGGTTTCGAGCAAATTTTTTTGGTTGAATCTCTTTTCTTTTTCGAGAAATTTTCCGTAAAAATAATTTTAATGTTGAGAATTGGCCTGAGCTCTTGAGGAATCGATAATAATGGATATAAATAAGTACATTCTGGTAAGTGAAACGATTGATGCAATCGCTTTTGCAGCGCAAGAATTTTCAGTTTCAAAATGTTTCCTGTTCGGACTCGATAGGCGAGATTTCCAGCAGCAGAGCTGGTCGTTAATCGAAGCGACGAAAAACGGGAAGAACGTCGTGCAGCGTACAACATTCTCATGTCGACGCCAATTACCGTAATGGCATTGTTCATTGACCTAGCTGGCATTGCGTGTAGCTCTCCTGCGTGACATCATTTGTCGGGTCACAAGACACTGAAACGGTTTCAGAATTCTCGATTTGCTTGAATCACACCCGAAAGCTGTTTGCGCAATTCATTTGAAGTTCTATTCAAAAATCAATAATAAAAGTTCAATAACTCGCATTCCGGGCCGACTTCGTATTTGCTTTATTTATTGATCGTCATCGTGATCGTCGCCCGTTGTTATTGTCGTGCGTTTTTTTTTCTTTTCTTCTTTTTTTTTTGCGCGCATCATAAAGTCGATTGTCGATCCACACGTTTCAATTTTACCGTTTTATGAAACGTGTTCCTTCGCCCAAGACGAATGCGCGTGCGCACAAAAAATGTTAATCTATTGGCGAATGGTTTTTAATTAATTATGGATGGATGTTACGAATGTTCTGTCCCGCACAGAACAACCGTTCCCATAAATTTCTGTCTGCGATTTTTTCATGTTCGTCGCATGCCATTGCCGCTGCGATCGCGCAGACGTTCTTCAACGCGAAACTTTCGGCGAATCAATCAGAACGCATTCAAACAACACGCCTACAATGGCAAACGTTTAATCGTTGGCCAATGCGGCGTTCCGGCCACAATTTATTTACACAAACTCAACATCAGTTATTGTTATGACCCAATTACCGGCGTCGCTGAATGCTGAATGCGAGAACAGTGTTTGCACTTCAATAAGATGACACACTTCGCGCGTGCCGTGCGGTTTGTCTTCTTCCTTTCGCGTGGCTCTTTCGTCGAAAATTCATTCATTCTGTTTTCGGTTTGGACTATTTTTTCGATTTACCACGAAAGTTGATTTTGTGACGAGGCGACGTAGATTGACATTATTAGCATTCGACCGGAAAAGTTCTCAAAATCAAAGTGGCCGAATGACCGTATCCCATTTTTCTATTCTATCTGACAGCTGACAGTGCTGCTGTACTCGATTGCAATCGGTCTGGCCGATGATCAAATCGACGAGGATGAACCACCTGAAGGATATTACGCTTTTGTTGAGTCAGCATCGGCTGTTCCACCGAAGGTTCGAGCACCACCTTACACCCACGTCAACGTTGAATGCAAGGATATTCCCAGCAAGAAGGCGTTCGTGTCCGTGCACAACATTTGCGGTGATCTCAACAAAGGTCAAATACCGAGGAATCCCATGCGACAGAATGTCCTGGGCGAGCCGTATCCATTGTAAGAATTAACCCTTGAGCCTCTGTTTAACGAGCACCTTCCTTAACATCTGTCCGTCTCTCCTTTTATCTCGGTGAATCGATAGCGAGCTCATCCGAAATCGCACATTAGACTTCCTGTCGCGGACCTTGCCTGTATTGAAGGCGGACGACACCCTGCCGAAGGTGACTCAAGTGCTCTCCGACGATTCCGTTGATGTTCTCGAAAGCAATGGGTTTGTATTCCTATAGATTTCTGCGGAGCTGTTTGAACTTCACGAATCCTCTTTCAGAATCGGTCGACGCTTGTCCCGCAAAATCCGAAGCCCGGCTGATGAAGCAAAATCTGATGAAGATCCAAGAGCTCCTCGAAAATTCTGCGACGGCGGTGGAGTATTCTGTACGTTATATCGAGCCATTCAAGGGGAACCACCAACGACGGTTCATCAAGTGGCCGAACGACGAGAAGAATTGGGCACAGGTCAGCCGCGATACGAGGGACCGCCAACACCTTGCCCAGCCAAGGTGGAATATGCCACCCCAGTGTTTGCCAAGAACTACCAAGGGGCCTGGCGCTACGTTGTTCAGATCCCCTACGAAGGGTACTTCACGCAAACGGTCGAGGTAACGCGTTGCTTGCAATCACGATGCCATTACTTGGATGGGGGATGCTTGTCGTCACCACGCTGGGTCAGCATGCTGGTGGCTGAGATTTTCTATCCTAATGTTGAGGAATACCAAACGACAACGACCACATCGGCACCGCCAGTGCAAGATTTCCAAGCGTACCAACAGTACTTGCAGAAACGAGCTGGTGCTTCCAGCGCATCAGATGGGACGCTTGATCAAACGGTCAGTGGCTCTGAACATCGGCCACAGGTTCATTGTGACGGCTATGACGAAATTGGATGCTTTGAAGTGCGTCTGTACTACGATTGGTTCTTGATTCCGGGCTCGTGCAAGTGCTGGCGGCCCGACTACTTTGCCCGGTATGTCCGACGAAAACCAGGTAGCAGCGATTTGTAAACGTCACATTGTCCGGCTGATGTCGCTCTCCTCGCCTCCGCCTTCGTTTCAATTCACTGCACAAATTCTATTTCGTCTCTGGCATCGCAGCTTGTACTAGCCGCTTTCATTTTGATTGATTGACGTTCCAACGGATGCGTCCACATCGCATTCTCCCGAATCTCAACGTGGAGCAAATGAAAATGGACTCGGCTACTATCAAACAATCTGTTTCATATTTATTAAAAACAATTCGCAAGATCGCTCGCTCACGATCCATGATCATGTTCACGATCACATCACAATTTAATTTTAATTTTAAAAATCGTAAACGACTGATGCAAGGCAACATTGTCATAGTTTTTAAATTTATTCATGTATTTTGTTTGTTTTTGCGTTTTTTTTGTTTTTTGCTCAAAAATTCAAAATTGCAAAATAAAATTTCGGAATAATCTACAAAAAAAAAAAAAAAATGAGGAAAGGGAGACTGCGTTGTCTCTGAGCGCCGGTGGAGACGTCCGTGCGAGACGAAGGGCGTAATGAAACGACAGCAATCCATTCAATAATTGTTTTTATTCAAGTGTTTGTAAATAATCGAATTGACTGACATGCAGCCCGGTTCGAGCGTTTCGAAGGAAACTCGCTAACGCTATCGCTGGTCGCCATCATGAATCTTGGATTGTCTCGACGGGAACATCGAAGCGATCGAACAAAGTTGCAAATCATTTTAGTCGTTGCAGAATCGACGCATTCAAAATGCCGGCCTGCTCGAGTGTTTGACTGCCATCGACTAGTTCTTTGCTGGGGAACGTGGTGAGCAAGGCAAATGGTTGTGCTTCGTAGATGGGTCGCGCACTATGGAAAAGAATGAGGTTATTGCTAGGATTTCGAAGTCTCAGACTGATCGAGATGTCACTTACGTTGAGATGAAACGCCGGAGATCGTCGATGGTGTGGCTGTGATTGAATCGACCGGACAAGCGACTTCCGTCCGACAAACGGATTTGAATTGTGGTCGCTGGTTGGCTCGCATCTAGCTTCAAGCTCTCCGCAGCTCTGCAGGTAAAAGGACATTTCTGTGTTAGAACTGCTCGCATTCATTTGCCGAACAATTTTTACTCACGTTTTTTCGTTGTCCTCATTGTTTCCGGTGTTCACGGGCGGCACAATAGTCGTGTTCACGCTCGGAGTTGGACTCCCCAAAGTGTGCCCTTTTCCCGCAAACGGTTTCACTTTAGTAGCCGATTGCTTGAAATCCTCATGTCGATGATCCTCCAGATTGACTTGAACCATGCTGCCGCCTTCCGGGCGCAACTCTGGTGGCAATTGACCCTTTGTAATGCAATCCAAGAACTCTTTATTTTTGGTGTCTTCGTACACCCGCAGCTCGCCGTCATTTATTGTGAAGCCCTGGCGCCACAGCCGCAGCACCACCGGTTCGATATTTTGTGGACGATTGGCCCGACCTCCCTCGCTCACTAGTACATGATCGTCGTTTGTTTGACCTAAACGGTATCCGCTTCCGGAGAAGAATTGGCTGAAATGTTCGAAATAGGAGTGATGAGCTTTGGTTTGCAAGCGATTCAGAACAATTGGCGAACCTTCGAGAGGTGCTTGACGATGCGGCATCCGGATTCTCGACAACCTCGGCACCACTTTCCTTCGCTGAACGGAACACCTCTGAGACATAGTCCTTGAGGGGATTCTTACGCGGAGGACCCAGCACCTGCTGTCCGGAACGATCCGATCCGCCAGCATAGAACGCTTGACCGCCTTCTTCTTCCTCGTCTGACGACTTGGACATGTTGTTCAGCGTGACGATACGGGCTCCTGACGCTGACTTTTTCTCTTTTGATTTATTGTCTTTCGTTACTTTTGTCGTACCGCCCTGAGACCCAGACGCTGCCCCTTCAGAACTGTTGTCTTCATCCACGCCGGTGTCCATCGTTTCGACATCACCGGGAGTGTCGCTGACTTCGTAGAAACTTGTGAGTGCCAACTAAAACGTAAAAAGGAAACTCATTGAATTCCATGTTGCGTCACACCGCAGAACATCGTCATCGCTGTCGCAGTGGCTGCCACAGCATTTTTCATCGACGCCACGTTCTGCCAAGATGTTCGTAACGAATCGGCAAATGCACCTTTTGGTTATGCCATGGCCGCATGGAAGGTCCATGTGCCGCACTGAATCGAATAAAAACGAAAACTGCGAAGGCGAAAAATTCATACCTGCAAGGTCCAATTGGCCGATTCCAAATAGAAGCGTGCCCGGTCGGTCGATACACCGGTAATATCGGTGAACTGAGAGATAATCTCATCGCGATCCGTGTCCGCCATGATTGCCAATGAATTGAATAGACGTGTTATCGAAAAAAAACTATCAAAAACTTTAATTCGATGCAAAAATTACAACTGTTTTGTGTTGCTTGCGGATGATGATGCGATTTCATACAACAAAAGAACGAATTGTCAATTGTGTGTTTATGCGCAATGGAAACGAATCGAAAGATTTTACGATTTCGGTCTTTCCGACAGTCGACTGTTCGACTGTTTCGGGTTGCCAGCGTTGCCTCATTTCATTTTTGGGTTTCATTTTGTGCGCGCGACATTTGAATCTTCAATCGAATCTTTGTTCGTGCAGCAAAACAGAAAAAATGCACAGCAATTTAATTGAAGCGAAACATATCTTGGCGTGTCAAGATAATTCTTATCGAACAATTTTGGATGAGTGATTTCCGCAACTACTTCCGCGATGAGCCGTTCTCACGAGAACGTGCACAGATAAATCGTCACGGTAGGCATAATTTGCCATCTGGAGCGTTCTCTGACTCCAGTTCTGCTGCTTAGTTGATGGAATCAAGTTGATTTAAGTCCTCGAGGCGCAACTTTGGAGCATTTGAGTAAGAAATTTCACGAAGAAAGCTATTTTTTTCTTTAGAATTCGGTTGTTCGATCGTTGTGGTTGTGATTGCTCAATGCGACGCCGGCAATCACCTCCGCGTGACTCAAATTAGTCGAAATACTCTGAGCAAACGCTGGCTTAGTCATAGCGATGCGCATGAACGGTGGCTACGTACGGAACCGGAGCAATAATAGCTGCGGCGGTAGCACTCGACAGCAACGAAGACACGGAGTTCACCACGACGCGCAAGAGACGGTGACCAAGGCACACCGTTCGGCCTCTCTCTCTTTGTGTGTCTGTGTGCTACGGCCAATGCCACAGCCATCCAGTTGTACGGCGCACCGCGCCACCATTGTTCGTTTCGCCTTCGGTCGTGGTGTGCGATCATTTCGGGTATTTAACTTTTCAAGTTGGTAAACGAAGACATTGTCTCAGTGGCGACCTAATCAAAACGCAGTGCAGTTGTGACTTGTCATACAGCAGTGATGTTATTATTGGAGTGACCCAAAACAGTTGGCAAAACAAGTACGGGACGATTCTTTCTTGAAGTTTTCCTCCAGAAATTCGCATTTCTTTTCATCTAGCATCGAAAAGCTGGATATTCGTGAAATATCCAATTTCCTTCTGTTCCCATTTCGCATCGTACCCGCCGCCGCAGTCTTTCGAATTAGAAACGCATTGAAGAACTGTGACTTATTTCTCGAAAGGCGACACGATCGTGCAAACAGTGAAAATAATTAGCAGTTCGATGCTTTTACCTCGTTTGCTTCAGTCATTCGTGTTATTGGATCGCCATTCAAATTTTTACCGTGCGATTGTGTGCTTGTGAAAACGAGAATCTTATATTTGGTATGGCGAATGGTGACTTGCGAATGGATGACGGTCGACATTTGAACACATTTTTTCTCTCTTTTTGTTGCTTTCGGATGGGTTTTTGAAACTTGTTTCGACTATCGAAAATGTCAAGTACGTCGCACACAATCGCTTGCATGTGGCCGGTCAGATTGTTTGCTTCCTGGTGTGGCGCATATGACTCAAGTGCTCAAGTGGGAATCGCGATATAGGTCGGCCCTTCCAAGTACACATATTTGAGTCGAATGAATTCATCCTTTTTCACATACTTTCCGAGCGGTCGCTCAGTCGAAGCCATTCAAGTGACCCAGTTCTGATTTCTCATTTTTTATTGAACTCGACCCGACGCCTGTCTTTCCGTTGCACTGTCGAATCATGCACAATGCAATCGATACGATGCACCTCCGGTCGATATCTTATCGTTCAATAACGACACTCGGCGTCAATAATAGCAACACAACACACATTCTCAACGATGTGAACTTGATTTCTTGCAGAATAAAAAGAAATTGCGCATCCCAGAAGAGACCGGAACGCACACACCGCAAAAACAAACATGGACAATGCGTTGATTCTGAGATTATTTACGATTTTTGGGTGTTTTCTGTTGACCGCATCCAAAACCGGTATGTATTCCGTTGCGGTCATTCGATACCGTTTGGTCGATGTGTGATTCACGTCTGACTTTCGAATTAGGTCCCGCTCATGACAAAGTGGTCGTTTGTTATGTTTCAACGTGGGCTGTGTATCGACCAAGTCGAGGATCATTCGCTCTCGAGAATATCGATCCGAATTTGTGCACACATTTGGTGTATGCCTTCGCCGGTTTGGACTATGTCAAAGATGCCATCAAATCGCTGGGTAAGAGACCTCGTTCGTTCGTACGATGATCGTTTGCATGACACACATTTCCATTCAAGACCCGTGGCAAGATTTGAAAGACGACTACGGCAAAGGTGGCTTCGAGCGCATCACCAATCTCAAAAAGATTCATCCGCATCTGAAAATCACCTTAGCTATCGGCGGTTGGAATGAAGGTTCTGCAAACTATTCTCGAATGGCTGCCGATCCAGCAAGACGTGAACGCTTTGTGAAGAGTGCCACCGCTTTCGTGAGGAAGCACAATTTCGATGGATTGGATTTGGATTGGGAATATCCCTCACAGCGGTAAGTTTCCAACTATTGCCGGCAAACCGACAGCGATTTGAAGATTTTTTGGTTATTCCAGAGGTGGCTCACCTTCCGACAAGGAAAACTTCGTGCTGCTTGCAAAAGACTTGAAAGAAAGTTTCAAGCCGCACAACTTGCTACTTACCTCAGCCATTGGCGCGGCAAAAAACACGATTGACCAAGCGTACGATGTGAAACAGCTCTCAAAATACTTGGATTTCTTGCATATTATGTGCTACGATTACGGTGGCGCCTGGGATCAACGCATCACAGCGAATGCACCACTGACAGCAGATGGTGTGCTGAGCGTAGAGTTCACACTCGACTATTTGGTCAAGTTGGGCGCTCCACCATCAAAACTGGTGATGGGCTTACCGTTTTATGGTCGGACTTTCGTCACTAAACAGGCAGGTAAATTCGAAGATCCCGCCGATTCGGTTGGATTCCAAGGAGGCTACACACGGGAAAACGGCTTCATGGGATACAACGAAATATGCGTGATGGTCTCGAACAAAACGAATGGATGGACAAAATCATGGGACAGTGGAACTGCTCAGGCGTTGGCCAAGTTCCGGGACGAGGCTAAGGGTGAGACAAAAGTCGTTGTATACGATAGCACGCGATCGATCGCCAACAAATTGCGATTCGCAATGCGACACAACTTGGCTGGAGCCATGGTATGGTCCGTCGACACAGATGACTTTCACGGTGATTGTGAATCAGATTCAGATACATATACAGACTTCAAGGCACGCCCAGGCGTTAAATTGTCCTTACCAAAGCGAATCAATCTCAACTATGGCCTATTGCGAACGATCAACGAAGCCACAATCGTTGCTCTGGAGGAAATCGAACAGGAGGCCAATATTCAGGAAGAAGAGGTAGACAATGTCATCCCACACGACGACGATGAGTCTCCTAGCATTTCCATAAGTTTAGGACCAAGTGTCACTCTCATATTTTTCCTCAGCTTTGTACGTATAATTAGATTTTAAGCAGATAAGGGTCGCCGTAGCCCACCAATTCAATTGTGTCGAATAGAAATTCTCGAAATTCCAATTGTTGTTTTTCTTTTCATTTATTGCAAATCAAATTAAATTGCCGGAATAATTCTCTTTGGAGATTGGAGACTACTGAGCGAAACCTTCCAGCAGGTAAGATCGCAAGGTTTAAGTAAAAAAAAATCGATCTCGAACCGATAAGTAGACCTCATCATCACACAGAGGGCACATTAAGAGGGACTGCAGTTCTGGGGACCGTAGCGTCGGCCGGAGGAAACGTGTTCACCAAAGCCATTGTCATCATCGATGTCGTCATCCTCATCTTCCTCGTCATCATCAGCGTAACGGTTATAGAATTCTTCGACAGAAGATTCTGACGCCGATGAAGATTCCGACGATTGGTTTGACTCGTTCAGAGCAGAGCGACGACGTGATTCACAACGTCGTGAAAAATGCTGCACGAAATATTCGACAAGCGTATTGTTTAGTTCCGAAATGGTATAATTTGGATCGCCTCGATTTTTAATGTTTCTTCGAACGCGCCTTTTGAGACTGTCTCTATCTGGTTTCTAAAATAAGATGAGTGTTTGTCAGCTAAAGGCTGATGAGATGTCTCAAAAGCGATGGTTACCCCATTCCCATTGGTCGGCAGCCATATTTTGACATTATGATCCAAGCCAGACGTGGCCAGCACCGGCACTGATGGATGGCCTTCCAGACAGTTGACGATGCCTTCCTCATCGCCTTCCAGACATTGCACGATCGCCTCGGTTTCCTTGTCCCAAATGAAAAAGTTACCGCAATCGCTGCCCGTCATCACAAACTCTGAACGAGGACCGAAGAAATTCACGCCTTTTATCGTTTTCTCGCTTCTGAAATCCCATGAAATTTGAATGAATTCCTGCAGCGTGCAAAAGCCTGCCCAGTTACTTACATATGGCCGCTGTAGGCGTGAAGATGATTCCCTTCGCTGTTTTTGAACAAATAAACTTGTTGACCACTATATGATGCCACTATTTCCGTTCCAACGTAGTTATAGACTGCGCAAGTGATCATCAAGTTGTCTGCCTGGAAGATTGCAAAAAAAATGTGTGATATCCGTCGACGAGCGCACGAATCCAACTTACTTCGGCCAAATGCGCTGGAACAATTCTCCGAAGACATTTGCCGATATTGCGTTGATCGTAAACGCGGACGAATTGATCGCCGCCGCAGACACAGAATTCAATGGGATCCAATGGATGACTTGCGATGCTGTATAAAGGCACACGACGGGATCCATTACGAAGTGTGAGCAACTTTTGCGGCTTTGTTTCCCTTAAATCAATTCGCAACACATTCCCCTCCTCGGCAGCACTCAGAAGCTCTTGTGGATGTCCCTCAATCAAGGCGATTTTGTGCACACCTTGTCGGTGTGTTGCCAGCACACGACTGTAACTTGGGCCGCCACTCGGATCAACGCTGACCAGACGAACACTGCCGTCGCGAGAACTCGTCACGATATTCAATCCAGAGGTATTTTCGGCCATTTCGACAAACTTTGATTGGAAAACATTCTCTTTGTGCTGAGTGTGAACCTGATGGATTGGTGTATTGGTGGCCCAATTCCACACGATCACTTTCAGATCGTCCGAGCCGCTGACTAGCAAATCACCACTTCGATTGAAATTCAATGAGTTCACGCATCCAGTATGCCTCTCCAGTTTCTGTGCCAATTCGAGACGTTCAACAGCGAAGAGGGAACCACTGATGCGATTCGTGAACATCGCTGCTGTTCGACGATTTGCCTGCGGCATACCGCGGAGAGGGATTCCACATTGACGATCCAAGAGATATTGGAGCAAGCACAGTTTATTCCTGAAATAGACCAAGCCAGAAAATTAATGAGTTTCGGGGATTTGAGGTCACCTCACTCACTTTGGCTCTTGTTTGCTCATCGTTCGATCGGTTTGAGCTTCAACGTCGGAGTCCAAGCCGGTGCTGTCCGTATTTGCATCGCTCTCAGAATTGTTGTCTTCTTCGTCATCATCGTCTTCATCCTCATTCTCATCGGCACCTTCTATGCCGTGAGTTGATAGTGAGTCATCGGAATTGTAAGGAAACGGAAGTCTGGACGGAGTTGGCTCGCCTGAAGAATCCGTATCCAGGATGCTGTCCGATGGTAAGAGTCCGATTGGATTGCTTGTCATTGTCTCAAAGATACGCTCATTAGAGGAGTCTAGAGAATCGTCCGATGGCGATGAGCTCGATACTGTTCGACATCGATATTTGCGTCGGGCAAATAGAGATCGCCGGGGGCGACTGGGAATTGATGTGTTTGTGTCGACGTTTTCAGTTGGCTGAGGATTACCGTTGGCGCTAGTGCTAGGCTGTGCTTCATCCCTGGCCGTAACGGTGGTATTTTGTACGGCTGCAGAAGTTGACGCCTTCGAGGTACTGGTTCATCAAAGCAGTGAATAAAATGAGATTTTTTAAAGAAACTAATGAAAGCTCTACTGAAAATACGCTTCAAAAATGATCAATTTCTGCGAGAGTTGAATCTTTTGCGTGTTTCAATCGAGACGTCAACCATTTCGTTCAACGAATTAGGGTTAGAAATCACCTCCCAACTCAACACTCATTTCAATTACCTTGGTTCGGGATCGCTCTCAGTCGTCAGCTTGCTTCGTTTCGAGGTATGGCTATCATCCTCACGAGAGCCCGACGGTTCATCTGACATTTCGTCGGAATTGCCACTGCCAGCAATCTCTAAATATCTTTTTCACAAATCAATGAAAATTCTCTGCTTTTGGATAGTTTGAATGCGAACACAAAATATGATTGAAACTCTTTTCGAAGTGAAAAATCGTTCAAAAGATACGAATCGCATCCAATCGAATGCACGAAAAATAACACTTTCCGCAATTCACAGACGGTACTCGGCTCTGCTGTTATTTTTTTTTATTGTCTCTGCTCTCATATTTTGTTTATAAGATGTTGCCTTCATTCGTCGTGAGCATGAGCACTTTGTATGTAACAGCTGATGAACGTCGTCCCAGTAAGCAAAGTTCAGCCCAAAGAGAAAGCGAAGGAATTTTCTGATTGGATGACATTGTTCATCGTAATTGCTACTGTTGGAGTTTGTGATATTATTCTTTTCTGGGACGACAATTCAAGAAGCGTCAAAGTGCCTCACTCCAGAGTCAGACAACTGGAGAGTGAGAGGATTCAAGGCAACTAAGATTAGCAAACATAATTACAACAGAAAGACCGATGAGTCTCTTCGAGAAAAAAATCCGCGTTGCTGAAATAAAATGAATTCATCTGGCGAGTCTTCCGATAGGGCCAGCTTATGAGCCAAGCATTGACACTATCGGGTAAGAACACAATAATACATTCCGAGGTGTTTTTTGACAGATGAGTCATTTTTATACATAAAGTTTCAACAAACAGTTCGCATTGAACGAGGATTTAACCGAGCCATCACAAATTTCCTGGCCTATCTTCGATATTTTTCGCATTCAACACCCGAGACGACCAATCGACCGCCGCATCTCCCAGAGAATCATCTTGAATTCCATCGAAATAATACCTTGAAAAATCAAATCGCAAAATGTCAGCAATGGAAAGTATCCTTTTTGAAAGAAACAAAAAACACAAAACGATTTGCAGTGACACCCGCTGATCCCATTCGATTCGCTGCCAATTGGAAGAAATATAGTGAAATTTCGACAAATTCTTTCGTTTGGTTGCGATGACCTTGAAAAATGCCGTGGGAGAGTTCACTGATTGATTCGCATGGTCAGTCATTGAGTCAAAGCTCACATCAGCACTTACCATCCACTCATACTCTTCCGATTGACGCAAAAATTTCCTTAATTTATTCTTAATAATCGAATCAATTTGTCAGAGCACTTGTTTAATTTGAAGTTTGCGGTCAAAGACTTGGAACGCAACTCAAAGAAATGTGAGAAACAGGAGAAGTTGGAGAAGGCCAAGGCGAAAAAGGCTATTCAAAAAGGTAATGTAGATGTGGCCCGGATCCATGCTGAAAATGCCATTCGGCAGAAGAGCCAATCGGTCAACTATTTGCGAATGAGTGCTCGCGTTGATGCTGTTGCCAGTCGCGTCCAATCGGCTCTCACCACACGCAATGTAAGTTGATCCATTGCAAAGCTCACAGCGTGGTGTTGACGAGTACATATTCAATTCAGGTGACAAACTCGATGGCCGGTGTCGTTCGTGCCATGGACGCTGCGATGAAAGGAATGAACCTCGAGAAAATTTCATCGTTGATGGACAAATTCGAGCAACAATTCGAGGATTTGGATGTGCAAAGCTCATACATGGAGAATACCATGTCGCAGACCACCACAACAGCTGTCCCTCAAGGCGATGTCGACTCGTTGCTTCAACAAGTCGCCGATGAAGCTGGGTATGTCGCTTTCAGCTTTCCAACTGTTCTTTTCTACAATGTCAATCATCGCTTGCTTTTCCAGATTGGAGCTCAACATGGAGTTGCCGACTGGACCTCAAGCCTCTACCGTCGGTGCCTCCACACAAGTGTCTCAAGAACAGGACGAATTAAGCCAACGTTTGGCCCGACTTCGTCAAGCCGAATAGGCCGTCTCGCTCCAGCAAAATGGGTTTCAGGTCGACAATTCAGTCAAGAGATTCCCGATTCAACATGCGACGCATTCTTCTACAGAAAATCTCTGCCGCTTTCTCTTTTTCCATTCGGGAGGAACTGCATTCATTGATTTTGCTCTTTTTGTTTATTTTTTTTTATGATTATTAAATATGAATTTCAAATGTATATTATTAAATGTGAATTTGCTAAAGAAGAAAGAGACGATTTCAAGGCAAAATAAAAACGATTTATATTTCGAAAGAAAGATAAAAAAAAGGAAGAAAATACGTTAATATGATTAAATTTGAATTAAGACTCGCTGAAAGAAATTCAATATTCTCTTCAAAGACATCGATCGAACGATGTTTGAGCATTTAATTTGGGGTGAAAATTATGAATTTCTTCCAACGAGGCAGCTCAGTTTTAGGACGCCCATTTCGCTAACCCAATACATGCGACAACATGCGACTACGTGCAACTACTTCCGAAAGACAATCAACGTGCATTAGGAGCTCTAGGTGCTGTGAATTTAGAAGAAGAAAATGTTGTTTTAGGAAGAGCGACTAATCGAACCGTTCCAACTTCCCTCCGGAATGAACAGTTGGAAGAACATACAAACTTACTCGTCGAGACTAAAATCGAACAAAATCAAATACATTTCTTAAATTTAACTCAGAGATTCGCCTACATCGACGGCTTGGCATGCAAAATCGCTGGTCTATTGCTTGCTATGATTCCTAGAAGACAAACGGAAACAATGCGAGCAAATGCTGTTTGATCGGAAATGACACACAGATGGAAGATGACGGGTGGCTCGATCACTTGCAATTTGGCCCAGGGCCGGATCACTCAAGCTCGAAGGCGACCGGTGTTAGTAAAATGGATGGATGGAATGAAGAAAATACAAACAATGTTTTGTCCATTTTATTTTTCTTCTTTTTTTCTTTCTTTCATAAATGCTTTTTCGTTTTTTTTTTCAAATTTTCACTGCAAATCGTCCCCATTTGTGTGACGTTCTCATCGGTTTGTTCTCATCTTTGACAAATTGGTTAACTTTGTTGGTTTTTAATGCGAGATTAGTAGGTGTTTATGTATCGCAGAGAATCATATAAATAATATTATTACGTTTTTTGTTTTTTTTTTTTTTGTGATTTGTTTTTGAATAAAATAAAATAAAATCAATTACTTTAAAAGTGACCATTTCAGTTGCTCTTTCGCTGATTGGAATACCTAAATAAAAGATCATTATTTTTATCAATAAATGTTTAATAAACGATTATTTTTGTGTGTTGTTTGTCTGTTGATGTGAGCGTGCGTGTGTGTCTGTATGTGTTGCGTTGAAGTTGATTGTTTGTTTGTGTTTTCATTTGGGCGAAATGAAAACAACAAGAACAACAACAACCGCAGTACTAATGATGGATAATATAGCAATAATGATAACAATAATAATTTTAATAACTATATCAACAACAACAGCAACGACAATAAGTGATACAATTGAAATGAGATGAATGAATTTGACTAATTGACAAACAATAATCGAAAATTTGAGCTGAATAAAACATGAATGAAGAGGTTGGGGTTTGGAATTGGGGCGAGAAAAAATTTGTTCGATTCGGTTTTCTTTTCTTTTTTGCACAAAATGAAAGCCCACTACCAAAATAGACCGTTGATTGTATTGGTTACCTGCGCTACGGTTTGTTCTCCAATTGGAATGTCATCATTGCGAAGATCAACTCGCTTAACAATGGCCGATGGATCAGCCTCCAAGATGATGCTGGATTGGGCAAAGTAATGGAAGAGTTTCTCGCGTTAGCAACGAACCACCAGCCAGTCGACGGCAACCGTGAATACTCACCCTCCATCGCAGATCTCATCGAAAGCCAGCATGATAATGTCCATGTTGTCCAATACTGCGCGCTTCTCAACGTTTTTCTTCAGAATCAGGCTGACCGAATCGTACAAGCAGTTCAGCACCGACAACAGAATCAATTCGTTCTCTTGTATGCTGCCCATTACGTAGAAGAACAGGTCAACGTTGTTCTTGTAGACGCACGTCAGACCATCCAGCATTATTATTTCGGAAGAAGCGCGATGTGTTTTGTTGAAGAGATTTTTCTCGAACGTTTTCTGCTCTTTGACGGTGGCGAAAGCGTTCTTGTCGTAATATTTGGCCAAGATGCGGTTGCCATCATTGTCCAGTATGCACATGCCTTTGATTGTAAACAATGTCGGTTCCTGTAATTCAATTGATTGTTTGTTGAGTGGCGTGTGTTTTTCGAGTGGGCTCGGAATCGGACCCGTTACTCACCAACAAAATGCCTTCCATGGTTACGATTCTGGCTGAATTGCGAGTGCTTTTCGAAAAGGGAATTTCCTTGCAGTTGGAAAACAGGAATGTTTCGTTGCGCGTTGCAGAAAGCAAGAAAATGATTCAAAATGTCAAATGACACGTAGCTTTTGTACTGTCACCATCATTCAGTTTATGGCTCGTTTACAATCAGTCCGATCGGACGATCAACTTAACCTCATTTTTTTTGGGGGGTTTTACGCTCTTGCATTCGAATGCAAGTTTGCTGTTGAAGTTGAGTGTGCGAAAAATATCAGTCGAATGTCACGAGTGGCGAAGATCCGTGCTGGATCCCGTTGACAGTTGGCATAATTGGTTATGTGCTATTGTTATTGTCAAGGGCCAACGATTTGACAGAACGTGAACAAAGCACCGCTGAAATCGCCTCTCGACAATAATTGCTGGTTCATGTTGATATCAGTTGACCAATTTGGTTGTAAATCACTTCTTTTTTTTGTTCATCGCCGTCGATTGCAATGGTTCACACGGGATTGTTGATTGTTACAAATTTATCGAAAATCGGCCGTAGTTTGACAGCCGTCAAGAAATATGTTTCGAAAACCTTGTACATTCAGTTGTGTCCGGGTGAATTTCGTCCGAAATTCCCTTCTCAACCCGTAACGAGATTCAGTCGAGGCATTGCGAAAATCTACTCCACTTCGTTGCAAACTTGTCAACAATTGGACGTAATCATAATCGTGGATAATTTGAAGGACCATTCAGTGAATGAAGGGCGCAAGCGGACGTCACGACCAGTTGAGGTTTTGATGTTCGACAATGCTTTTTCGGTGGAACGAAAATCACAGCTGATGAGCCAGTATCAAACGAGCAATGTTATCGAGTTCCCGACCACCGAAGAAGAGGACGCTGCACCGGTTGAGACGAAGGAAGATGCGGAGGAAGCGGTCGAAGTTTTGGATGACGTGATATTGGGCGGAACGTTCGACCGATTGCATTTGGGTCATAAGTTATTGCTCACCGAGGCTGTGCTGCAAGCACGGAAGCGATTGGTCGTTGGTGTAACAGATATGAATATGATCAAAGGTTTGACATTCAACCGAGCCTGCTCTCAGTTCGACAGATCTAAGATGTACGACTCTTTCAGGAAAAACTCTCAACGAATTGATTCTGCCTGTTGAGGAACGCATCTCGGATGTAGAGTGCTTCCTGCGGGAGATCGATAGCACGCTAATATACCAGGTGGTTCCGATCCAGGATCCATTCGGTCCCACCAAGTACGATCCGGATCTAGACGTAAGTGTCTGATGTCGAATGCTGTATTTCCTTCTTCTTGCAACTTAAATTGAATCTCTTCGCAGAGCATCATCGTTACTACGGAAACCCTACGCGGAGGTGAAAAAGTAAACGAAGTGCGAGCGCAAGGCAATTTGAACAAATTGAAAATTCATTGCATCGATTTGATCGAACTGGAAACGAACGAGGAGGGCAAAGAGAAGAAAATCAGTTCGAGCAACCACAGAGTGGATTTGCTTGGGACGCGGCTCCGTGAACCAGAGCTCAGTTCTGTGTTGCCATTGCAGCCATATATCATTGGACTTGTAGGTGGAATCGCCTCCGGGAAAAGTGCTATTTGCAATCATTTCGAGAAACTTGGCGCGATCGTAATCAACTGCGATCGAATGGCGCACGATTTGTACAAGCCGGGAACGGATTGCCATTCGGAGGTTTGCCGTACGTTCGGTGAGGAGATTTTGAATGAAGATCAGACGATAAATCGGAAGGTTCTTGGTGGTCTGGTTTTCGGGAAGCCGGATCGGCTGCAACAGCTGAACAACATCGTTTGGCCTTCGCTTTTGCGCGAAGTGAAGCTCATTATTCAGCGGATTCGGGATGAGAATCCAAATGAGCAGAAGGTCGTGATGATCGAGGCAGCTGTTCTGTTGCAAGCAGGATGGCAAAATGAATTGCATGAAATTTGGTCGCTGATCATTCCGCCGGAGGAGGTAAGCGAATCCGATGTGCATCGCGTGAGTTAATGCGATTTGGTGTTTGTTTTTAGGCCCTTCGGAGACTTGTAAGGCGTGACCATTTGACCGAAGAACAGGCTCAGCAACGAATCAATGCCCAGCCGGACAACCGGTCCATCGTCAGCCAATCGAATGTTGTCATGTGCACACAATGGAGCTACGAATTCTCGCAGCTACAGGTCAGTTCGGCTAGGGAGTTGTTTCGTAGCCACAGTACAACAACGTCATCGTTTCGTTTTGCAGGCGGACAAAGCATGGAAAAGTCTGAAGGAGCATTTGGTGAGGCAACAGCAAAAGTGAAAATCGACTCTGGTGGGATCAGAGCCAAGGTGCATGCTTAGGGAATTTAAATGGTGAACAACATTTTTGAGAGAAAATAAAACGAATTTTCTTTAGAATTTCAGCAGATTAACTTATTCCATTCTGTTATCATTGACCTTAGCATTGACAAAAGTTATTTGAAAAAATAGCGCGTCTTCACTTTGAGTTGGAAAACAAAAAACTTGAGGAGAAAACAAAAGAAAAACACGTCTCAAAGAATTCAATGGCTCTCGCCCTTCTTGCCGCCAATTCGCTTGAAATCTTCCATTTTCGTGGTGGCAATCGGTGATCCAATGAAACCAATGTAGTCCAGTTGGGTGACATCGCCGCCTCCTTGATTGTCTTTGATGAAAATTTGAATATTCTGAACGTTCTGGAATTTGACGTATCGCAAATTGACGGGTTGCCCAGCGAGGTCCTTTGGATCCAACACCAAATCTTGCACCGGAAGCGCTGACTCAGCTTGATCGAAATCGATTGTGCGCGGCTGATTGATGAACAATTTCATGTTTTTCGGTCCGAGTTTTTCAGGTGCCTTCAATTTCAATGAGTGAATCTTGACAGCTTGATTGAAGGAAATCGACAGAATCAATTGCTCGTCACAATCTGATTCCAAGTAGCCACCGTTACTAGTCAAACTATGCTCCAGTGGGTGATCGTCAGCTTCGTTGAGACATTCACATTGTTTTTTTTCGATAAAAACGTTCAAGTCCATCTGCAAGAATAACAGCGTTTCTATAAAGTTGCTAGTCGAAATGAACAAGCAAGAAGAGACTCACCAAGCCTTGACCGAAATCCTCGCCTGACTCTCCATCATCAGTACCAACCAATGCCTGGATTTTGGCTTCCAACGCTTGAACATTCGCACCTTGCAAACGATCGATTTTGGCCTGGAATTCCAAACAAAACGAATTGATCTCAGCTCTCCGCCATCAGGCAAAATACTCACTTTGTTTCGGTAGAAAATGAATGTGGGCATCGCACTGACGCCTTGCGCGGCGGCCGTTTCTTGACATTTGTCGACATCCACTTTCAAGAAGACCGCCCGCGGGAACTTGGTCGGGAATTGCTCGAAATGTGGTGCTATCATCTGGCATGGCCCGCACCTATTGAACCCAAAGAATGTAATGAATCAGTCGGTTCGTTTCAGCCGCTCGACAAAATTTTACCAACTCGCTGTGAAGTCAACAACAACCAAACGTATTCCAGCCGCGGCCAATTCCGCTTGAAAATGGGACTCATCTTCGATAGATCGAACGCTCATTGTTTTTTCAGGAGTTTTTCTCTTTGCTTTCACCGAAAAAATGTAGTTTCCACTGCGCCAAATGCTAGTATTGCGACTGGTGCTCAGATTGATGACTGGCTATTTTATGTCGATAACCTCGAATCATTCATTGTTTGACAGTTTGTTGAATAGAGTATCATTCGGTTGCAGTTGCAGAGTATTTGAGTACCATTCACGGTACTCAACGCTTGTATCTAAGAACCGCGTTTACTCTGGCGCTTATCTGTGGCCAACTTCATTATTGTGTGCGATTTTGAATTCGAGCATCCCAAGATCGACCTCATCAGAAAACATTGTCCGAGCGATGAAAGATTGAAAAATCGCAGAATTTCCTGCCTCATTTTCGAATCGGGTTGCGATTATTCCGTTACCTTCTCCTTCGATGTGAGAATGAAAAGTGCAATTGAAAACGAATAACGGACACAATCAATGAAATCTCTCTATTCGTTGCATGTTAAACTCATCTCGAAGCTTTCGAAAAGCTCGATCATCTCCTCCACAGTGTGAAACGAAAGACTTGGTGAGGCGATAAACACAAGACATTGCAGATTGCCCACCTAGGAACGAAACGGAGGAGAAGTGAAAACCACCACCACACACACGCACACAAACACATACTGGAATACACTCAAACACACTCATACGCTCGCACCGGCAATAAACATAAATGTTTGCAACGACAACGCGCTGCAAAAGGTAAATAACAAACCGAAGAAACAAACAAGCAAACAAGCCAACTGTACAAACACAGACCATCGAGCAGTGCCATCGCTCATCAACAGCAGAAGAAGCAGCAGTAATGATGGTAGGTAATGGTATGTGGTGTAAGTCGAAGAGGTAAAGATAAAGCGAGCGAATAGTGTGATTGTCGTATGTACGCGTACATAGCCGAAGCCAACAGAAGAAAACGAAACAGAAAAAGGAAAAGAAGAAGAAAACGACATCGACAAAGACAACGACAACCACGGCAACGATGTACCAACCGTAGACCGATCGACGTAGACAACGATGACGATGGCCAACGACACCAACGATCACTGTCACGATGAGGAACGTCTGACGGAGAGAACGAAAATAGAATATAGAATGGAAAAATGGTTTATGCTTTAACGTGAGTTTGGTCATGCATCCACAAAGAAACGATCCGACCCATCAGTTGAACACCATCGGTCAAACAAAATATAACTCCAATATCGTGATTCGTTACTTACGAATTGGCGTGTTACTTTGAATTTTTCG
>JANSTV010118152.1:0-18385 GCA_027564135.1 Lestremia cinerea
CACATTTTTTTTTTGTTAAAAATCTTTTTCGTTTTTTTTTTAAATTCCATTAGTGGCGTCGTCCTTTTGAATCGTTTTCGATGGTAGTGTGATGTGGCCAGCCGAAGGAGAAGACGAGGAGAGGTTCCTGATCAGCAGCGAATTTATTTCTCATTTTCAGCGAATGTTCAACACAGTCATCAGCCGCTCCGTCATTTGCGCTTGCCATTTGCGACCATCCAAAAGTGATTGAGCGATTTGTTTGTGTGCATCCGAATGAACGATTGAGTGTAATGTGTGTGTGAGAATGTATGTAGATGGGGGTGTGTGTGCGTGCGTTTGCTTGTGGTGTGTGGCCGCCGTCGTTTTTTGTCGTCAGCAAGGGTTGATTTTTGAAATAATCGCGTGATTTTGATGGCAGAGCTTTCTTTTTTGGCTCGCGAAGGGTATCCTCGCCCAGAGAATCGAATCGTCTAAAATTCGATGGTCGGGTTGGGCTTAGCTGGGTTGTTTCAAAAATTGCTGAAGGAAGATCCGATTGGCTCGCCGTGGGTTGCATTTGATGCTAATTTTATTTCGACCAAAGTCATTTGTGGCGTCAATGTTGCTCATTTGTGTAGTTTCGCATCTCATTTGGGTCATGTAGTGTGTGTCGCGAGCATGCGTACGAGTGAATGTCACGATTGTGATGGTCGCGAATCCTCCCATTAGCCAGTTAAGCTTATCGAATGTGCACCCGAACGAAACGTGTGTTGCAATCTTGATAACGACGCTTGAAATTGGCTACTGGGATTGAATTTAAGCATTTCTTTCAGACGTCTCGAACCGCTGATTATTCTTCTAAATCCCCTCAGCCAAATAAACCGTCGCCCTGCCAATTACCAAAGGTATTAATCGTTTTCCTTCCCTCAGATGTGTGTTTCGCACATGACGACTCGTCGTCGTCGTCTTCGTCGTCGCCAACTTCGGTGAACGCATCCAACTCATCATCAGCGCTAATGCTGTGGGGACACCATTTGAATGAGCCGAAGAACGAACGAGATTCCGGCATGATGCCACCCCCGTCGATTACAATGCCGTTGATGGTGCGACGGCCATCCATTCCGGGAATCCTGTCATGTGGCGATCAGATATCCCCGCCGATCCTCAAATCGGAGCTCATCGACGAGAACTCCCAGGGATCGATGATCACCTCTGTGCCTGACACTATGAATCACGACTCAATGGACCACTTTTCTGCATCCAACGAGAACTCCATGGACGGTATCAAGCCACAGACGACCATGTCGAACATGGAAATGATGAATGCGACGCCGCTCGAATTGATGATGCACAAAAACACGACTCTAGCCGGCGCCTTTTCGGCGAATCTCCTCGAAATGGATACTTCGAGCCAGATGAACGTGGTGGATTTGCGAGTCAAACAGGAGGAACATTTGGCCGCGCAGATCCAGCAATTCGTTAATAATCCAAACGAGTGCACGAGCAACGAGCTACTTTCGGCGGTGGTTCAGCAATCGGAGCAGACGGTTAATAAGACGCTTTCGATGCTTGACGCAAAAATAAATGATTTGAAGGCCCAAGTTGAATGCGTTCCGTTGTTCACCACGACACAGTCGTCGACTAATGGCAGCGATGACGCCAACGCTATATTCAATCGCAGCCTAGACAGCATCAATCAGCAGCTGAATGCGGTTTCGACTGCAGCGTCATCCAATCACCTGCTCACCCACACACCGATGGACCACCAAAGCGCCTTCTCCCGGTCGCACAGCCTAATGACTGAAGCTGGCACCGCAGCGCCGATCAATCACCACATCCTGAGCTACCCCACAACGAACGTACCGTCAAGTATTCTAGACGCGAGCTCATCAAACGTATCACCGCTGACCTCGCAAGACATCATTCTTGGTGCGCAGTCGGCGCCTACACTGAATGCGTCCCCCTCATTGCTGTCGGTCACAAATCAAGGTGGCAACTCGATGTCACCCATTGCCACAAGTCCCTCCGACGCAGACATCATTCTCAATCCAGCGATATCACCGTCGATGATGTGCCGCAGCGCTGGCGGTGATTCGAGCGGACTGATCAGCCCCCAGGGGCCGCTGGGCGACACAGCCATGCTGTCCGTTGCGCTGCCCAGCACAGGTGTACAGAGCCCATCGAATGCTCTCATCTCCAATTTGATTCAGCCAATTCTGAACCCACCGAAAACCGATCAGATGACCAGCATCCCGAAGCCAGCAGCTGCAGCAGCCGTGGTGAAGGACTTGATTTTGAACGCAGCCGCCGATATTCTGTCGTCTGAGCCCAACACGATCACCACCGAATCCACAATCAATGCCTTGAGTTCGATCCTAAGTGACCAGCACCATCAGCAACATCAGCAGCAGCAGCAGCAGCAGCAGCAGCAACAACAACAGCAGCAACAACAGCAACAACAACAGCAACAGCCACAACAGCAGCAGTCTCCTCAGCATCAACAACAATCGTCACCCCAACAACAACAACAACAACAACAACAGCAGCAGCAACAGCAAATGATGGCCTTCGAAAACCAAGCAGCACAGACTCTGTCCAACATTTTCACACCATCCACGCCGGCGGTGCTGGCCCAAAATCAGCTCATTCAGAATGTTGTGGCTGCGGCAGCTGCTCAGACCGCCACCGAAATCCTACAGAATCAAATCGCATCGAATGACTCAATTCTAAACAACTTCACGATGGCAAATCACCACTCGCAGATGATCAACGTGGCCCAGGCGGCAGGCTCCAACAACCTCATGAATTCGCCCACACAGAGCTTCCTCAATAGTTTACCGTAATTGCGACTGCGCATATGAATAAATGAATAAATCTAACGAATTTCTTTTTTCATTCAAACAGGCAAGCGATGAGCATCGCGACTACCGGAGCCGAGCAGCAACAGCAACAGCAAAACCAACGGGCCCAGGAAACGGTACTGCAAGCAGTAGCCTTGATTCGCAACGATTTGGAAAACTCAAAGCAAAATCAAATTGAACAATCATTTTCGGCGGGATCTAATTCTACGTCACCGGTCCTAAATGTGTCTCGAAACGCAGTGAATGCGAACGGCACAAGTATTATTGCGCAACCAACAACCAACGCGTCGGCCATCCCACAGGAGCTAACGACAATGTCCGACAACGACCTGATCAGCTACATCAACCCGAGTTGCTTCGACCAAGGTAGCATCTATTACCTCTGAGTCTCTGAGCAGCATTGGAACTCATTGGATCGTCTCATTTCAGTTTGAGATTTTGGCGGCAGATTCGTCTTGCCAAATGCCAAATGCCAAATTGATGGAAATCGCGTTGAGAATCGAAAATATGATACGAATCAATCAATCAATAATTCAATCAATCTACCAATCAAACAATCGTGTGAGAGAGACTGAAGTGAATTTGGTGAATTTTCGCCCGCCGAACCGACGGTCAATGACGGGTATTGGACCCGTCATGATTCAGCCTGCCACAGCGACAACACTCAGCCAGCATTTTCAATCAAAACAATCCGATTTTGGCAACAACAACAAAAAAGAAAAAAAAATCAAAACAAAAAAAAACCGTTCGTTCCGATGCTCGGTTGCAGCCATTGGTGCCAACCGCAGTGTAACGAACCAACGATCGATCGACATCCGATGGGTCGAATTTATCTTTTTGCGCGAGAATGTCGGATGTCGATTCCACCTTCACCACCCACCCCATCATCAAATCGCATATTCACAAGAGAAAACCTCTGCCGAAGTACTGCCGCCCCATCACCTCTCATCCACAGCGTCGGACCGGCATTTGCATTCGAATCAAATCAAACAAATCTTAGTTTTGTAGTTTTTATTTCTCTTTTATTTTATTTCATTTTTTCAATTCAAACTCTTGTTCAAGACGGTTTGGTCATTGATCAATCATTGAGCCCTTCATTTATTACGTTTTTCGTTAAGTTCATTTTCGAATCGAGAATAATTTGCCGATTGTTTGCATCCGCCAACGATCCTCATTTCTGTTTAAAATATTACTATTGTTCTGCATATTAATGATAATGAATGTATTGATATTGTAATGCGTGTCTAAAAAATGGTTATTTATAGGATTTTTAATCAGATTTGTTATTTTCACATGAATTTAGAAGAAATCTAACAAATATACAACATTCAAATGAGATGGAGGTGATTGAACGTGAATAAAATATTTGTTTATTTGAAAGAATGACCGCGCAGTTTGAATTTAAAAGTTTTTCTATGTTCTTTTCTTTTCAATGTTTCAAGACTGGCAATGAGGTGAGTAAGAGAAGAAAGTCGAGATTTGGCTGTTCAGCTCCGTTGAGTCGTTTATGGATTATTTGACTTTTGATGACGACTGAAAATTCGAATTGGGTTTCGCAAATGCGCTTTACTTCGAAAAGCATTTATTAAACATACAAATGGGAATAACTACATTCGATCGGTTTGAACTTAACTCCAGACGATTCCACTAACAAAGCGAATGATAAAATGAGAGAGCGATCACCGAATGAGCGCCATTGATGACTTGGAAGGACGAGATGCGATCGGACAGGCGACGAGCACTAACTGGAGCGAATGACCAATCAAGCTCCCTTTCCATTCGTCGAGCCCACAATGGCGTCGAGAGCCTTCAGCTGCTCGTTGTACTCCATGTAGATCCGCTGCCATTTCGGGATGACCATCAGATGATCCAGGATCTTCCGTAGCAGCCGGTGCTTGTCGACGCCCTGAAAGGAAAGGATTTTTTTCACTCAAAGAGCCCTTCGCATCGCAACCGGATGTGCTCACCTGCATCATACTGTGGCTATCGTCTGCTACAGCAACATCAGAGCCCAGCAGATTGTCTAGCAGCAGTCGAATCCGCTTCTCGGTGCCGTGCTGCGTCAAATGCAGACCGAGCACCGAATACCACTGCTCTAGTTCGAGCGGCGAATTTATCTCCTCGCAGATTTTTATTTGATTCTCGATGAATGTCAATTTGGCCGAGTGCTGCCAGGAACTGTTGGAGAGGTCCGCGACGTTTCGGATATTTGGTTTGAAAGAGAAGTAGGTGGCTTGCACAGAAGCGAGCGGGAATTGTTTGATGTTTTTGAGTGAATTCGCGGGCTGCGTTGCAATTCCGTGGCGGATTACTGGATCGCGGCTGTTCAAAGTTATCCTGAAATGGCGCATTGGATGGATTAGCCTGGCGACCTTCGTGGAGGGATTCGCCACAACTCACCAGCTATCCAAATTATTGGAGAATGAAAACGAACAGCCATTCGATAGGAGAATGAAAGGGACGCCGCTTTCGGCCACGTGAAAGTACGTGACGAAAGCTTGTGTGGGGCCGTTGCTCAGCAAGTCCTTGCAGGAGGTTTTCAGGAAGATTTGCTGTTTCTTCAAATTCCAGATACGCACCGCACCGCATTCCGTTATCACGCCACCCAGCTCACAGTTGATGCTCTGAAAAAGTGGTGGAAGATCTTGTTGGAACTTGAAGCCACTCCGAAGCTGGAGGAACACTCACGAAAACGCATTGGACGGCAGCTGTGAAGAGCTTGATGGCTGGCAGCTGCAACACACCCGTTTTGATATTCACAAAACGAACATTGCCATCGGTGCTGCAGAACAACGCGTACTTCTGGCAGAGAGAGAAGTTGACGACTGGCGAACCGATAAACATTTCCCACAGTTCATTGCTCGGTCTCGACACCACGGCGCAGGTGACCTTACAAAGTGGCCCGAATGGCGTGGTGACCGCGTTGTTTGTCACGATTACATGCAAGTCGCCCGTCCTCTTGACCGCCACGCCCTGCAATGCGCTGGCTTTTCCTGCATTCACTGTCGGCGCCCTCGTGAAGACGTCTCTCTGCAGATTGGGAACGGAACTAGAAGCGATGCTCTCGTTTGCCGTTTCGTTTCTGGCTGTGATGGCAGAGGATTTCACTGGTGGAGCTTTCGTCAGGCGGCTGTCCAGCTGCCTGTTGATGGAGATTCATTCAAAATCGGCTCGTCACCCTCGCCAAAGCGTACTCACCCGCTGCTCTCGGCGATCTTTGAAGGCATCGCTAATCGCGTCACTTGCGCCTCTTCTGGCAATGCGCTCTCTCCCGCGGTAGCATTCACCGTCGGGTTTTGCGCGGGAGTTCTCGTCATTTGGTCCTCCATTTTCCGTTCGGCGAAAGCGATCGACGAACTCCGTGATGAACTGGTCAGTGCCGGCGTTCCAGTGTCACTAGAAAGAGAGCAAGATTAGCCATTGGCTTCCTGGCAGACGTTCAACGCACTCACAACACTTCCTGATCGATTGGAATGAACATTGGCGTTATTCGTCGTTTGCCGTCCGCCCGTCGCGTCTCAATCTGCTGTGTGATGGCTTTCGTCGGCGTCGAAGATTGGCCGGAGAAGATGGTGTCCGACTTTGAGAAATCATCGTCGACCATTTCCACGTCTTCCTCTTCATTCGGCTTGATGTTGATGCTGTTGCTGTTGTTCGCGTTTATGTCGGTTTTCACAGTGACTCGGTCCTCGGTGTCTTCCAGCAGATCGGGGTATTCGGTAAGAATGTCCTTGCCGGTATGCGAACTGTTGAGGTCAATGTTGGCGTCTTTGCCGTAAAGGTGTTGGTAGAGTGCGTTCTGTGGATGAGAAGGACGTTAGTTGGCGGAATGCATGAAAGAGCCGGCCAGTCACATACTTTTTCCTCTTCGGACGGGAAACCTCCCAGTTCCCCCTCGGTGAAGACTACACATGCGACTGTCCCGTCTGTGCTGCAAGCCAGTAGAACCAGACGATCCGCGCTCCATGACACATCCAGCACGCTGTCCCGGAACAGATCTAAGATGACAACCAGCGGGCGTTGGAGGGCAGTTGACCAAACGGACAGCGAACAGTCACGTGATCCAATCGCCAGACAGCAATGCTGCTTCGGTTTGTTCTTGTTGGGTACTTCACGTTGCAGAATCGACGGGTGGAATCGCTGGAACAAGGAATGGTCATAACCTCAACCGCAGCAGGTGGCATCAAACGGAGCTTACCACACACGATACCGCCTTCCGGTGGCCCACAAAGTCTTTATCACATTTCCATCCCTCGCGTTCAATGATCTGGGCCGTTGGTCCGCCACCGTTCATGGCGTGCGATGACACCAAGTACAAGCCGTCTGGTGACCATGAGATGCGCAGAAAGTGTGTAGTGCCGCCGCATTCTTCGAACGGTTCTTTAATGGTTGACTCGCACGTCCATTCACTGGTTCGCCACACTTTCAAGGTGCGATCGTCGCTCTGGGATGCCAGATATTTACCCACCGGGTCCCATGTTACGCCCTTGACCAAGCCTGTGTGGCCTTTTAGGGTGGTCACCATCGCCGGCATATTCTGAATGTCCCAAATGATGATGTTGTTGTCCACACTGCAGCTGGCCAGCCAACGGTCTTGCGGCGACCACGCCAAATCGAGGACGTCACCTGCAATCAAACGTTAGTTGGCCTTCAAATCATAATCACATGATGTGTTCACAGTCTAACCTGAGTGTCCGCGTAAGGTAACCTTACACCGCCAATTTTCTGTGGTTTTTGTGATGCCCGAACTGCCAAAGACAGCTGTTGGCCCTTTTCCCTTCGCCCAAATCATGATTATTTTGTCATCGCCACCTGATGCCAGCATCGAACCGTTGGACGACCATCGCACCGCATTCACGCACGCCAAATGCTGATCCAGTTGACACAGCACCTTCGGCACAGACTTATTCTTCTCGGCTTCTTCAGATATAACTGGCGCCAAATTCCAAATGACGACGCGCCCCGAGTCATTGAATTGACCGCCGGTGGCAAACTTTGTCCCATCCGGATGCACGTCTACGGAGAATATCGGCTTTTCTGGAAGAGCAAAAAATTTTTCCGCTCAATTGAATCGCACAATTCCACCGTGGGCCGCACAGCGTGACATGAGGTTGGCACGAAAACAAATTGCCGCCATTGCAACGCCGGTGCGATTTGCGACATTTGTGCAATTCGATTTTCGCAAATCTTTTTTTTTTTTAATTACCGTCGTGGTGCACCCATTCCGGCTTCAGCAGCTTCATTCTGTTACAATTTCAAGCACCGATTTCAATTTGAATTAATTACAATCGCTGGCGAACATCATTAAACTGCGGCCACAAACACTGTACACATTCAAATAACAAGAGCTTGTTGTGGCGAACACACGATAATGACAATTCTCGGTTTGCATTTCTCGGTTTAATGGTGGCATCGGGCAATGCTGCACCATTTTCGAACAGTATACCAGTTGGCAAATGACGATTGAAAAGCGGCGCCAAGGAAGAATAACGTCGGTGAGCGGTATCACCGAAAACATTAAATCAGAATTCCCAATCGAAAATTCATCGAAAATGGACGAGCAGACGGCGATGAGGAAATATGATAATGCGAAAACAGCGGCCGTGGAATTTGGCGCAAAAAGAGAGCTTTTTCGAGCATTTGGTGAGTCGAACCGGTGGAATCGAAGTTGAGTAGAATTTTCGAAAATGGATTTTCTCTCAACAGGAATGAGATCGCAAACAAGAATCTCTTTGGAAAGCTCCCGTACATCGCATGTGTGCGTGTGAGTGCTCGGGATTTTTGGCCAAGATGCCGGATGTTTTGGAATACAAACCGTCGATTTCCTCATTGCCCATCAATCAACACCAGTGTCTAATTGCTTCGCTGATGTGTGGACGGTTTGAAACAGCTGTGCTTGCGTTTTGCTCAGATTGAAAACAACAAGTGCGTGCAAGTGCGTCGATGCGAAAATAAACGGTCGTCATCGCTAGACCAGCAGCAATCTGCCGTGAAAGCGCTAAATTTAGATCGGCATAAGTATCGTTAAGGAATGAAAATACGCATGAGCCAAAAGCGGGTCTAAAGTTAGAAGATGCGGAGCCGAGCTGCCCATCGGCAGTGTTGAGGTGAGAGTCGGTCAGAGTGAAAGTGTGTTCAAGTTCAGTGTATTGTTCAAAATGTTTGCAAGTAAAATATGCGTCAAGAGAAATTCGTCGATGGGTCGATATGCGACGCTTGAGGAGACGGTGCCAGCTGGGGAGCTGCTGTTCGTCGAAGTGCCTTTTGTCGTCGGGCCGAAGCCGGGCACCCAGCCGCTGTGCTTGTCGTGCTACCGAGCGGTTGACGGAGGCCCATCCGGGCCACGATGCTTAATATGTCGCTGGCCATTGTGTGAAAATTGCGATAAGAATTCGGACAGGGGCTCCCATGCAGACGAGTGCCAGGTTTTCTCAAGAAATAAAGTGAAGTTTCAGGACTTTCCCTTTGCGGACCAGCCTTGTTTGCAGCTCGACTGCATCACACCCTTGCGGTAAGTTGATCTCATTTCGTTCAAATGTATTCTCACCAGAACCCATTTGCAGTCTTCTGCTGCACAAGGAAGCGGACCCGAAACGCTGGGAGGAGGAGGTCGCCCACATGGAGTACCATCCAATGGAGCGCACGAAGTCCAAGCAGTGGCAAGTCGACCAAATAAACATCGTTGGGTATCTGCAGGGCCCGTGCAAGCTGAAAGATCGCTTTTCAGCCGCGTTGATCCAGCAAGCGTGCGGCATCTTGGAAATCAACTCGTTCGAGGCACGCACAATTCACGACAACAAAATCCGGTGCGTTTATCCGAAGACGGCTATTTTGGCTCATTCGTGCATCCCGAACACCATTCATACGATTTCCAGCCAAGACTTTCGGTGAGTTCTTGAATGAGAGCGCCATTCGGGTTGCCGGTAACATTCTGGAATTATTTCAGAATTAAAGTCCGTTCATCCGTTGGCATAAGTCGAGGGGAGATGGTGAACGCGACCTACACGCTTCCGATGGCCGGGACGAGGGTTCGGCAACAACAGCTCCAATTAGGCAAGTATTTCACGTGTCAATGCATAAGATGCAACGACCCCACGGAGCTACAGACCCACTTCAGCGGAATTAACTGCCAGAAATGCCAAACCGGGGTGATTCTGCCCATCAGCCCTTTGCGTAAGTGATGCCCCACGTACTCGCCACCCCTAACTCACCTGACCCTTTCTGATTTTTTCAGAGTTAGAGTCACATTGGAAGTGCATAAGCTGTGGATTCGAGACACCCAGCAAAGCGGTAGAGGACGCCCTCTGTCAAATCCAAACTGAGACCGAATTCTTCCAGAACATGATCTACGCCTCCGCGTGTATTCGTTTAGGTGAGAGTATTTTGACGAAGTATAGCCGAATCTTGCACAAGAACCACTACCTTCTGACGGGTCTAAAGGACCACCTCATCACGCTATACGGCTGGGAGCTGCGATCCAACGTCACGGACGAGCTGACCAACAAAAAGCACGATCGCAAATTGGAACTGTGCTCGGACTTGTTGAACTTGCTTGACAGCTTCCAACCGGGTTTTAGCCGGATGCGATCGATGATACTGTACGAGGTCTATTCCTCGACGATGGCTCAACTTCTGGCCAATTGGAGTGATCTGCCAAATTACGTGGAGCGAATCGAAGAGGCGACCAAGATGTTGAACGAGTTCTCTGTCGTCTTCAAATGGGAGGACTCGACCAGTCCTGAACACATTTTGGCTGACAAATGCCGCGACGTTCACGACCAACTAACGCTGAGCTTCGGCATAACGCATTGAGCTGAGATTGTATTCGTCAAAAATTTAATAAAGCAAAACAAAAACTTTTCTTCTCAATACACAAGTCATTTCTCTCGCTGCTAGGTCGCTTTGCGTTCATCCTCGAGCGCTCGGCGAAAGCACTCATTCCCGAAGTATATGCATTCGGCTTCGTTCTCTGCAAATTCCGGCAGCAATGCTTGCAACCATCGGCCATGTTTTTGTATTTGCTCAAATCTGGTTCTGGAATTGCAGTCGAACCGGATCGGATGCAATGCGAGCATTGTGATTTCTGAATCGCATATGAGGTGCGATCGATAAGAAACTGAAAACACGATAAATCTGACGACAGTGTGAATGGCTTCTATGACGCACCCCGAATGACATTTTGCGATTGAACAACAATAAATAAAATGAGGAATGTTCGCAGCGATTTTTATTTCAAGATTGACAATTGCAATTGCAATTGCAAGAATTAGGCAGTTGATCGCTTCATAGTTTCTCTTGAAGGAGGCTTTTGACTCGTTCGCCGAACTGCTTGGCACCGGCCTCGTTCTCCTCGAATCCAGGCAGAGTCTTACAGCGCTCGAACCATCCGGAAACATTCTTGTAGGGACCCAAATCGGCTCCAACTTGCTGAAAACCCAAATCAAGAATTGTGTCATTGCTGGAACTGAAACCCACTGCCACGACGGACTTACCACAATCGAGGTGATTGACGCGAGAATGGCGAGGTCGGCAAGGGTTGCGTTTTCGCCGCCGCACACAAATTGATTGCCTTCAAGGAAGGTGTTCAAGAAGCCAAACGCCTCGTTCAATTTCTCTCTCTTGTCGTCCGAGACTCGCGTCTCGCCCAAAAACAGCACTGGGAACTAAGCAATGGAAGGTCAGAGGTGTTTATCTGAACGATTGCCGTTTGTGACTTACGCAAATGGATCGAATGCGCGGGTATAGGACGCCGGCATCGAATTGGAGACGTTGATTTACAACGGCGCGTTTCTGGATGTCCTTCGGGTACAACGCGTTGCCGTTCGGGTACTTTACGTCCGCCAAATACGTGGCGATGGCCCGAGACTCCCACAAAACGAAGCCATCGTGGTCGATTGTCGGTACGCAGTGCTGCGGATTGATCTTGACAAAGTCCGCATCCAATTGCTCCTTTTTCCAGAGGTTCACTTCACGGACCTCGACATCGATACCGATATTCCGAATTGCCAGCAAGGCTATGCGAGACGGTCCACTGGTGGAGATCGAGGTGTTGGTTCCAGCAAATTTATTATTATTTATTTTCATACCTGGGAGGGAAGTGATAGAGCACCAGCGGGGCCATTTTGCGCAGTAAATTCAAATGAATTCGGTCAAAAATGAGAAATTGAATCGACTTTGGCTAAGTCGCTGTCGTTTGTTGATGGAACTGGTTATTAAAGTGACAGCCAACCGGTTCCGTGACGACACCAACGCACGATCGACGACATTCAACGTTTTACAATCGCTGACTCGGTCCACAGTGCAGTTTGAGAAGCGCAACGATCGAGCAGTGGCGAGATGAAAGACGGTTTTTGCTTTGAGCGAATCGTGTATTTGCATGCAAAGGGCGATAAGAAAGGTTACAAACTGAGCGAAGCAAGAATAAAGCTAAGCCAATTTGATGGAAATGTCTTCATTGCAATTTTTTAGAACAGCCAACAGCGGGGTCAACCGGGCCTGATCGAATGCGTTGCCACTCAGATTCAGCTCGTCGGCCACGCAGAAATACTGATGATATTGCAGACTGACCAAATTCAGGCCGGCCAAGTCCAGGCGGATGGTCTCATTTGTATTCATGGCCGTTACCCATTTGCCGAGTCGTTCCTCGATGCTCCACTTGTTGGCCAAATCGGCATAGTAACCGGCTCGCATCGTATCACATTTTTTGAGGCTGTCTAAGTGCTCCAGGGCTTGCGTGTGATGCTCCTTCGGGTCGATGGCTCGCATCAGCAGCGCTGAAGTCAACAGAGTCCCTGAAAATACCCAGATTAGCCACTAAGTCGACGAATCAGACGGTGTGTTCGTTACATTTGCTCTCCGGTTCGAATTCCAGCAGTTGCTTGCAGGAATTCAGCTGCTCGTTCAGTTCCTCTTTGACGCTCGAGCCGAATTGATAGCCAAACTTTGGGATTTTGATACCGAACATGCCATTATTGTGTTTGCTCACTGACAGAAGGTGGCTCGCGCTGGCCTCATCGGTGAACTCGAGCTCAAACACTTGATTGCAGTCGCTGTTCAATTCGAAGCTGTCCTCTAACTTCCAAATCGTCGACTCCTCTTTCGCGTTCAGTTGGATCGGTCGCCATTTGGTCGTGTCGAATTTGGTGGTCTGGTCCAAGCTCAGGCTACATTTGGTCAGATTGATGTCGCGTGAGAACGACACTAGCGCGTACGTTTTGGTGAGCTTGAATGCTACAATGTCCAACGCTGGTTCGGAGTAACCTAAAATGAACGAACGCTGCGGTAAGACCCGTCTCTTTCTCATCCATTCCGAAGCTTACCCAGGAGCCATCGTTGGTAGAACCATGCGCTGCTGTCGTCCGGATCGGTGAACGCAGCCTCCAGAACCAACTTCAGTTCATCACGCAGAGCTTCCTCGCTGATTGGATGACTTGAGTCTGGGTGTGGGTGGAGGATCGGCAGCAGCTTGCTCCGGCAGTGCCACGACGAATAGTTTGAGAAATTCTTTTTAATTTTTTCATCGCAAAATTCGAATTCGGAAATTGCCGAAACGTTTGCTTGCTGCGCGCAGTAGCGCCGGTAGTCCCAAACGTGAACTGGAAAAGATAAAACATTGAATTGATATTTCGGGGCGCCGCTCGTCCGACTAACAGTTCCGTTCGTCCATTTTGAGATACTTCGTGCAGACATCGATTTCTCGATTCCAGTTCGGAGTCGGGGAATGCTCCAAAATCCAACAACGATGATGCCAGGCACAATAAGACTTTGGATTGACCTGCAAGCAGGTTTCGGTCAGCAATAAGTCCTTGTCGAACACCTCTTGCACGTTCGCTTCCGCATCGGATTTGACACGTAACAAACACTCTCGACGGATGTTCCACAAAGTGAACACGTCCGGATTCCGGGATAAAATCGCCCCGGTCAACTGAAGCATCGCAGCATCGTACTCGTCGGCTTCACGCTTCTGCACTATCTCCGTCATTGCCTGACGATACACCTTCATTTTCAGCTGCTGTTCGTGCTTCTTTCGAGCTGCTTCCTCGGCGCTGGACCGCACCTTCAAACGGCCGTGCTGAAAATTTGTGATTAGTGGATTCGCAAAGGGACTCGGCGACTGGCAACTCACCATTTTGAGGGGAATTTGTCGTTTGAGGAAACGGAATAACAAAGAAAGTCCAATCGCTGGTGAATTACTTATTTATGAATCGACGTTGACGCATCTCTTTGACAGTTCGATCGAACAAACGTCATGTGTCACAATTGGGACAATTGATAGAGTGCGTGACACGACTCACGGTTGATATTTGAAATTTGGTTAAAGTAGTGAGTTTGCTTGGTATTCGAAACGGTTCCGTCTCCCAGATGCCATTCCTCCGCAGAAATCAACTGAAATGCCGTTTGATTGTTTCAGCGTTATGGAGAAAAAGGTTGCAAACACATCTGCCTTTCAGGTAGGTATTTTTCTTTATTGACCTGAGTTCGCCAAGATGCAGGTCACTTTCAAAGGAATGGAGAGGAATAAACGAGGCACGAACTATGATTTTGAGGGTGGTTTGGTTTTTTGCTTTCAACAGAAATAATCGTGAATTCCAATAATTTAATCCTTTTATTATGCAACATTTGAGCAGCTTATGAGCAGCATATGAGATATAACCAAATTGGGGCGTTGACAGAATACAACACGACAAAATATAACGAAAAACGGACAAAACGTAACAACTTGCAATTGCCCGAGTGAAAATGTATAATCGCATTGAAGGGTTGATCTTTAGATGTAGTATCTTTTTGAGGAATCAATGCACTCGTTGAGTTTTGCGTACCGACTCGCGAGATTCCGCTTTGGTCTCAAATATTCGAGCATTCGTCGAGGCTCCAGCAAATGCTCCATCTCAGGCTCAGGCTTAGCATAGATCTAGTGAGTATTGACTTAAAATTTGCACTCTGGTGATTAGCAATTGTTTTCGCAGTGCAGGTGAACTATCCACACTGTCTTGGTGAAATTCAATTGACAAATGGACAATTACGCTAGTCATTCGCCTAGAAACTATGAACTTTTTTCGCAAATTTGTGTTTCTTTTGGATTCGTTATGCCACTTGGGCTCGAGTTTTCTTTGGGGTTTTTAGCCTTTCCACCGATCTTAGAATCAAAATGGCCTGCCACAAGGATCCCGACTTGGTCGTTGCCCATTTAGAGTCTTCTCGCGAGTATTTTTGCGTGATGTCAAAAAAGAATGTATTTTCTTTCGATTTCCCTTATCTACCCTGTAAGTGATGGGCGACCGACCCAACGGTCGGCACTCGACTGAACTAAGCTAAAGGACCTTTTGCGCCGAGCAGTTGAATGGGAATCTCCGCACCTGAAGTGAGCGGTACGAGATTGCCCTTTTGACTCTTTCGAGCGCCCAGCTCATTCGTTCGAATATGTCCATTTTCCCATCAAGCGCCCTGTCCGCTCTCCGAATCGGTACTAATTGCCGGTTTCCGAATGGCCAATTAGGGATGCCGCTTTAATTAATGCTTTTGGCCGCCTGGCGTTTATTTAAATCGAAACATCAACACAATAATTAGACCATGGACGGCAAGCTTCAAATGCGAAGCCGAGACGGTCACGTTGAATTTTTAATGAATGAACCAGCCAAACAGTTTTCGATAGCCGTGGAGGGATCTTCGAGGAAGATTGACAGTTTGATAGCGCGTCAGTTCACGAAAAATGCAGTCATTGAAGGTGTTTGGTCCGTCCGCTAAAGTGCTGCCTTATCTACCCTTTTTGAATGCTTTGGAACAGAGCCACCACCTACGAAGAGGAAGCGCTATTCAAGAAAGGGCTCTAGCGATGGAGCGAGGATTTTTAACTCAACATGGTGAAGATAGGTAGGCAACAGTTCACGAAGTACATTCCGGGCTTGAGGTACGGCTGCTGGACGAGAAACATGATCAGGTTGTAATATTCGGATTTCCAGACTGGTACGGCTAGATGGCCAACTGCGAGTTCTGATGCGTCACGTAGATCATGATCTGATCAGGGGCAAGCTGATAAGAACGACGGCAATGTTCGCCAGCACGCACAGCAATTTCACGATTTTAGGTGCTCAGTGGCGAGTCCGACCAGAGAAAGAGCAAACTCAGGGTAAGCGAATGGGAAAGGGAACCTTCAAAACTTCAAAAATTTTCATAAACGCTGAAAGAGCCGGAACGTCAGCTCGTATGAAGCTAACGCGAGCACAACCATTTGACAGCCGTGGGCATTCTCATGAAGATTTTCGTCTCAGGGCCACGAAGCGTTCACTTATCTCTCTGAACTTCATCTTAATGAAGTTCATCTCGCGGTCAAATAACGGCCAGTTCACACCACGCAACCAAACACGACGTACAGAGCCTCGGTGGTTATCGAGGTGTTCGAGAATTTTCGCACAAAATAAGCAATAAATGGCACAAACGATTCCAAGCAGTTTGAGGCTACGCCATGCCGTTCAGCAACTCCTGCAGGAATGAATTTGAAACGCGCAGCAATTTTATTTCGAGCAACGTCGTCGTGGGAAGTCGTGTCGGCCGCGGTTTCAGTCGTTCTTTGAAATGTCCAACGATCAAAGAGACCATTTTAAGCAGCCCGTCAAGGCGCAGAGAACGAGGGTGAAGGAAGGCGATCGAATTTCCGTTAATCGTCGATGAATTCTTCATGTGCTTCGGAAGGCCTTCCAATCGCTCGCACCGCCCTCCACATTGACAATTAGCTTGATTATTATTTTCATTTGAGGTAATTTCCTTCAAAAGTCGGGGTCAACTCGACCAAATTGCCGACAATTATTTCAAAGAAAAACATCGAGCCCTCCTCGAAAAATGACCGAGCTTACTTTGGTCAATCTGGACGATTGTTTTGTCATTCGCCGGTGCGTCGTGGATCGACATTGGTCGCGTCTTGGTTTTGTGTCTTTGGCTGGGCCAAGCGTGACAAATAGTTCAACAACATTCTTTTCTCTGACCAAAGACAAGTAAGTTGAATATTTGGAAAACAATTTCAAACATTATTGTTGATTTTTTGCGATGTGGAATGCGGGATGAGTCAGTCGGCAGCGATAGATGCGCTCGTCGATTCGGCTAACTTGGACGTCATGCACTTCGTCGACGGACATCGAATGAGCTGACGATGGTCATAGTGGCTGCTCGAACCATCTCAGCTCGGCCAGGTGCGCGTCTCAATCCCAAATCCCATTTCGAATTCTATCCGCAATTAACCACTCGATTTCGTCACGCACAGAGCAAAACATTACCGGATGATCTGCGGCTCTCGCACGGCCCCGGTAACCGATAAGAATGCGATAAATCGACTCGCATCCGTTTCACTTGCCTCGTTTCATTCACAATACGCCGACACCAACGCGAATATTCATTTCGGTTTTGAATTTCATTTCGACGATTCGCATCTCGCGGCAGTTGATGACGAACGCACCCGGCTGTGTCCATAAGACGGCCGTCGTCTTTAGCTCATCATTTTCAATCAATTAAACGCTAATTGGGGTAGATCGAATGACGACGGATTGAATTTCGCGTCTTTTCCAACTAAATATAAGGCCTGGAGGTCAAACGATACCGAAACGCCTCTCAGGTGGGTGCATTACCCTAATTAGTCTCTTTAGCGGGCATCGCCTGCGGCTTTCCCATTCGAAGCGTTGCCGTGAAGTTCCTCCCCAAAAATCATCGAGAGTTTCGCGGAAGCGAATCGAACATCAAACCGAGTCGAGCACCAGGCGAACTGAACGGAGATGTGGTCGCTTGTAACGATCGTTTGTGTAAATGGGCGTGGCCGACAAGCTCTGCCCATTCGTTCGACGCTGGTGGAGATGCGAGTGTGTGTGCACTCGTTGTGATTTTTGCGGAGAATTCGAATTTTTCGATGAAATTCAATGCTTTGGCAGGCGAATTGGTGAGGTCGGTCGCGCCAGTGAGTGTCCGTGATGGTCCGCACCACCAAAATGATGACTCACGCGAAAATGCCAGCATTCCACGTGCACGAGCTCACCCGATGCAGGTTAATTGCTCGTCATGACCTTTATCAAACTCGCCCAGCGCGTTCGGCCCCACTGAGCAATGTGCTTTCCGAAACGATACAAAAAATTCACTTGCAAAATCACATGCGACGGCAATTTGTGCGCTGAACGTAAATACGGTCGACTGCAGGTGCGGGCTCGGGCGCGGACAGGGGGCACACACGAACCACAAAACTGCTGACGTCTCTGCGAATGGCACGGTTTTTGAAGGTAGGTAAGTGTTATAAAGGTTTCGTTGCAAAAAGTCGACGATGTCGCAACGCGAGCTCCACAAACAATGCATTGGACGAGCGAGCAAACGAAGCAACGAGCCAACGGTCAACCGACGGAAAGCTGGCATCAGCAATTTTTGGCTTTTAAACCGCGAATGACGTCATTCAGGTGTTGGACCGAACGGCTGCTGATGTCAGTCGCATCGGGGATTCTCTTCTCTCCTCTCGTTTCATCGTGCGGTAATGGATCCGTCGGAAGCCAATCGAGGCGATCGTTCCGATGTCAATCGACCCATCCATTCGCGTG
>JANSTV010118263.1:0-11017 GCA_027564135.1 Lestremia cinerea
TGTGACATGCGTATTTGATAGCCACTTGGTTGATATTTGCCGTTGTACTTGTCATGCCACACAAGTCACTTGAACTTCACCAGTTTTTTTTCCCTTCTTTTTTATTTTGTTCTCATTTTCCGTTCTTTTCACAAAATTGTTCCGAACAATTTTGATATATCTTTCGATTTTGTTTGTGTTTTCCTCGCTGGAAATGGGAATCTCCACAATCGAATGGTGCGAATACATTGTCGATGGCAATGCCGCTTCAACCGAACAGAAAGATGATGAATTGTGTGCTTTTGAGGAGAGGGACGTTTGATCGATGCCGATAACGAACCACCGCCACCAACAACACGACTCGTTCATTATTCAAAATCAACATTTTTCTAATCCACTTGCCGTTTAATGTTCTCAACGTTCGATGCCAATCGAAATTCATAATGAATTTTCGAGGCAAGATGCGACCGACAAACATTTGAAATTTCGGAAAACGGTCTCTGCAGATGACATCGACGATGTCGTTGCCATCAAAGTTATCGTTTGTCGCTGTCATCGGTCTCATCCCCACTGGTTTGGTGCCGCTTTGTCATGAGGTCGATGTTTGTGTCGCATACAATTAAATGTCGTGAGGCTCGTTATCAAATCGTAAATCATCGAGCCAGCCCATTTCTCCTCCAGATATGACTTTGGCACACACACACACATTCATTATTCATTGTTTTCGTTTTCGACAAATTCATTGGGCACAGCACACTGACAACCAGACGATGACAGGATAATGAAAATGGAACATGGAAATCGCTATGAAAATCCGATTACATTATTCCGTTTTGAATTTTTCATTTCGGCCTCGAGTTTTGGTTTCACTTTCGGTGTTTTTTTCCGTTGTTGTTTGTCTTTGTTGTTGTTGTTGTTTTTGGGGAATACCACAGTCTGAGTTGGACAAACTTGGAAAAAAAATCTTCGCAACGTCAACTTGACGGAGTGAATCATCGTCATTTTCGGAATTAATTGTTTCGAAAATGAAGCGACGATCCGGCTGAATGTTTGCTAATTGGCTGAATGACAAGAAGACGATCGCATTTCGAAAGATTCCTCAATGAAACGTGATTAATATCGAATTTTAGTGTTGAGCCCACTTGAGAGTACTTAGGCCAACTGGCGAGCACTGTTCGAGTGATTGGTGGAGAGAGGACACGAGTCACTTTTTTGGGGCATTCAATTCAATGAGCTCAGGTTAATTTCAGCTCAAATATTGACACAGCAACTCATGCCAACATCTCTCTATATTCTCTTGCAGGCAACGAACGCTAAACCGCCAAAAATGAAATCGCTAATCAGCCTCGTACTTTTGTTGGGCGTCATTTGCATAGCATTCGCTCAAAAGTATCCCGTCAAATTCGACAGTGTAAATATTGAAACAGTATTGAGCAACGATCGAGTGTTATCGAATTACATCAAATGTCTGTTGGAGAAGGGCGCCTGCACCCGAGAAGGACGCGAATTAAAAAGTAAGTTTCTTTTCGCCTGCTTTTTTGTGCTTCATTTATTTTTTTTATTTTTTCCTTGGTTTCTTTCTTTGCTTCTGTTTTGTCTCGTGTTCGTTTTAGTTCTTTTAACTTTGTTTCGTTTCTTCTTTTTTTTTTCGCTTTCATTAAAACCGCTTTTGTCGCTGGCACTTTTGTACGTCAAGCACGTACCCGCATTGCGTTTAATAAGCACGGACAGCGTGTTCTTTCGTTTCGAACAAACGAAACTTTTTATTGCGCATCATTGAATTTCGCTTTGGCTGATGAAATTGAGATGGCCCGTTGGCCCGTACATTGGCGGGCGGTCGGGGCTGAGTGGAACGGTCATTATTAGATTATTATCAGGATTATGAGCCAAGGAAGGCAACGAGAGGATAGGGAGTGCGAGAGACAGACGGAGAAAGCGACACAGAGAGAGAGTGAAAGAGAGAGAAAACGACGAAATTGAATTTTTTTCCGCGACATATCTGCCAGGCATGCGAAACATTAGCGGAAAAATGGAAAATTTGATAAAGTACTCCCGAACGAGATAATGGAAAGAGCGCGAACGAGAATGCGGGCGACGTCGGGAAAGAGTGGCTCGTTTGAAGATTGCTGGCTGGATTGGATGTTTTTCCACGGGATCCATCATTTTTTCGTCGAGATGATGCGATAATAATTTCCCATCACAGGTTTATGGGCGAAACCCATCTCGTTTTGGAGGGGCATCGGACGCGTTCAACGTTCACAGCCACAGCGACAGCTTGCATTAGCATCCATTTCTCCAAGAGATTCTGTCTATTCATCGACACGTCGATATTCATAACAAAATGTAATAATTTTTCATTTTCTTTCCTCATCCGTTGTGCCGCTCCGCGTTTCCCCTCCCCAACACATCGCCGATGACTTTACGCTGCAATTTCCAAGTTTCTTTTCCCTTTCTCGAAACTTTCAAAATGCAAACATGTCGACCGTGGAAAATATCTTGAACGAATCGGAAAATCGAAGCGAGAATCTTTTCAAGTTTTCTCGCATCGTCAACGTAACGTTTTCTGTTTTTCTTTCGTCTAAATGGATTTCCAGCTCTTCAGCATCGCGCTCTTGTTTACATTGTGTTGTGCAATTTCAGTTTTGGATTTGGCTCCTTCTGGCTGTCGACAATTTCTCTGGCATTCTCGTTGAATGAATTTCAATTTGAATATCTTTCAAATGCACGGCACGCAGTCGTTCTTGTCTGCATCGCATGTGTCTGTTGATGTGAGCGTGATTGTGTGTGTGTGTGTGAGTTGCATGGCGGTGACAACCAGCCAAATCTTTTCATCTCAAATGTAATTCATTTGTTCGAAAATGCCGCAAATGATTGATTTCGGGATTAAAGTCCATCAGAGTGTCATTTGTGGGATTATCACAGAACCTCTCATTCATCACTCATCAACGATATCAAGCCCGCCCGTGATGAACCCGATTTGTCAACGAACCGTTTGCCATCTGAGTCGCTCCTCGACCAGTTCCCTCATCGCATTATGATACATGCACAATTGGACCCCTCCGCCCCCCCCACCTCCCGGAACCTTCCCTTTCGATTGATCATCGTCACGGCATTCGAAATAAATGTGTCGTCATTACCCATCCGGCACCAGAGAAAATCGACAAAGCAAAGCACGTAATATTTCTTGGACGAAAATGAACTGGTCGGTTCGTTCAGTCAACACTGATTTATGTGCGTTTTGTGTGCTCTCCGGGGCAAATGCGAAATCATAAATAATAATTTTTTAATTAGTATTGGCGACGATACGAATGACGACGGGGGCAAGGACGACAACACAACAAAAGGTACCTGCTCTTGCAGTTTAGTTAATGGCACAAATTCGATATTGGCATGCAATTGCCAGTGTTGTCGTTCACGTTCACATTCGACGGTTTACATGCTTGGCCGCTCATTTCTGTTTACTCGTTTAGCTACCTGACCCGAAACTGCCTTATTGTTATTATTGGCGAATGCCCATTTGAATGTTTCACATCAATTTTCATTTCACTTCATTTCAGACCCGTTCGGTGTTAATTTGTCTATTCATTTTTTTTTTTTTTTTTTGCTTCTTCGCATTTTCACCTTTTTCGGTGTGGATTGAATCATTTCAAGGTCTCTCTCAATTAATCGCACAAATGAATATTAACACAACAACAACGTCAATTTTCCGCTGCTCATTTGACCGTTTAATTTTGCATTTTTTCGCATCGCTCGTTTCGAGAGTTGGTCGGTTTTGTTTGTGGAGAAAAAATTCAGCGAAAAGTTTATTTTTTTTTTTTTTTTTTTTTAGAATAAATTTGACATGCATTTGCATTGTAAACAATGCGGCATTTGAATAATTGTTTGAAATTTTGCGTTGAAGAGTCTATTCGAAGCTAGTGTTCGTTCTGATTGAAGGCGCGGCGGGATTCGGGTCATTTCGTGTTCAACTTTTCCTCCAATTGCACACCCCGTTGAGGTCATGACGTGAATTGAAACCGAAAAATCGCATTTCCGTTCCGAGTGGCAATCACCCGAATGAACCAAATTGATGCAAAATTGCCAGAATGTAAATCCATTGGCCAGTAAAAACAACGATACGGAACGAATCGGAACGGAAATCAACATGATCCCCGTAAAATGTAAGCACATTGTCGCAATGCTGCACACGGTCGTAATCGAATCGAACGAGCAAACAGAAAAACGAGGAAAAAAATACGTAAAAATTGAAATTTTTTTATCTCAAAATTGATGGGTTTCCGATTGACTGAGCAAAATATGAACAGAGCTCGTTCATCGAGTCGGTGCAAGCATCGGGATCGGTTAATTATTTTCGATGCAATTGCGGTTTTGTTTTTGCTTTTCGTTTTTTCCGCTTTTTGATTGGCTTTTTACGGTTTTCGGGCGAGAATGACCGAGTGAGCTGTTGGGGCTGTTCGGTGGAAGTAAGCGGAAATATGAATGGTTTGAGAACGTTAGATCGCCTCAGACCAGCTCTGATCTGCTTGAAGGTTTCGGTGACTGAATCATCGATATTGCCGACGGTGATATAATCACTCAACACACCTGAAACGGCCTTCAATTTGCATCCGCATCAGAGCTTGACATTCCATCAGTCAATCATCAAATTTCACATGAAAACGTATCGATTTCGTAATCGCCATGTTTTAACGCTCCTTTTTGACCAATAACGATCACTACATCGATATTGGATCGGTCGTTGCACACACACACGCATATACACGCAGACACACGCACAGTTTCGTCTGGTGTTGTCGTTTGCGCAAACATTGCAATGCTCATCGTTGGTGCGATACGGTGTGCGGATATTGAGAGCTGTCGAGAGAAATGAAAATAAAAGTCGTCAAACCGAATTGAATAATCGATAATTCATTCCGATGAGACAACAATTGAAATCGAAGCCAAACGTAACGGAAAAAACGACGAAAAAAAAACAATGATAAATGCCATTCCATCGACGAATATTTGTCGATTTGTCGAATGTCATCCAACAGCAATGGTGACGACGACGCCAACAACAACAACGTTGTGCCAATAATCGTCATTTGATCTGCAATTTTTTTTTCCTTTTCCTTTTGGTGTGCGCTCGAATGCGTACCATCGAATCGAAATGTTCGCCAAAAGAAATATTCAAAGTTGGCAAAGTCGATTAGATGACTGGAAGAGTGGCCAAATTGAAAGTAACGTTGTGCCGCACGCAACATTACCAAATTGAAGCCGCATTGGAAGAAAGCAGCAGGCAAAATCAAAAGCTAGCAAAAACCGTGTGGAAAAGCGAAAAAAAAAAATCTAAAAAAAGCCCAAAAAAAAATTGGCAAGAAATCGAATTCACTTTTTCCATCGCAGACAACGGCACACAGTTCACCGAAGCGATCGAACAATGAACAGCAAAAAAAAAAATGCCAAGCTGAATGTAACCGTCGTGCACGTCAACGACGAGCTACGTTCAGCAGTCAAAGGCAGCCACAAGAAAATGTTATTATTTAACATTCATCTGTGGGAAAGGCAACGGCAAAAAGTAGCTCGATATTGGCTCATCCGACCATTATCAACTGTCATTCACATTACTCAATCTTGATCCAAGCAAAAACGACAACGTCGAATAAAAGCCAACTCGAGAAATTCAAACGGAGGAATGATGAAAACAAAATCAAGAAAACGAAATGAAACGAAAGGAAAAAAATCCCAACAAAATTCATCCGTTCGATTGGCACTGGCACACGATAGATCCCATGCACACAGCATGCAATTCACGATAAATGTATCGCCGGCAATTATAACAATCGGAAGAAAGTTCGTCGCCTCGTCGAGTCGAGTCGGCCCAACGGCGATGATGTCGGTTGCGGTTCAGTGAAATGAAAGTATTTGGAATCGTGTGCGACACGAGTGCGGGCATCTTCGTGTGTGTGTGTGTGCTCGTGTGTTCGTGTGTGTGTGCGTGTGTGTGCGTGTGTGTGTGTGCGCTCAATTGAAAACGATCCAAACGAAAACCAGTTGATTATTTTGTAATCAAGCGAATGGATATGGGTTTTGTCTGTGTGCAGTTGCTATGGCGCACCGGATCGACAATGCATTTCAGATAAGCAGCACAACCGCATGGCTTTGTTCGAATGGCATCGTCACAAGATAATGACCTAAGCGGTCATTTTATGTCGCCGGATTACGAAACCCGATTAACCGATTCCAGTGAAACCGTCCGACGGCCCCTTCACTCATTTCACTGGCTCACGAGACGGCTCAAAGACGAGCTGCCGACAGAAGCAATCACATTTTCGAGAAATCCATTTTCGTCCATCGTCATTGCCACAACAGCTCGGAAGTCAGACAATCAAGTCATTTGTCGCCATCAAAAAAAAAAAAAAAACAAAACAAAAAAAATAATTGGCAAAAGGACCGGCCAGACCCCTTCACGTGACCGAACCATTGTCCGGCGAGTCCATTAGCCAATGCGGTGCGCTTTGTTAATGGGATCTCTTCATTTCGTCGGCCGGTTGTCGGCCGGTCTATGTCGTTTCGTTTTATTGTTCTCATGGGCCATTGTCAGCATGCTTTTCTTTCTCTGTTTGTTTGTTTATTTCTTCAATTGTTTGGTTTTTGTCGTTTCAGAGCTTTTGCCAGATGCCATTCAGAGCGATTGCTCGAAATGTAGCGACATCCAGAAAAGAAATTCCCGAAAGGTGATAACATTCTTGCGCACGAGACGGCCACAAGACCGGAAGAAATTGACGGAGAAATACGATCCGGAAGGTTTGTTCAAGAAGCGACTGGACGCCGGTTTGGTTTAATTGCAAGACATCTGTGGTTTCTGGCCGACCACCCGTCGGCCAGTCTATTTTCTCGTTTGCGAAACACAATCGCATTCGATGCGACGGGCAAATTTTGCGACCGTCGGTTTTCCTCTCATTTCTAATGCATCTGTATCCCTTTTCACCGTGTTCTTCATTCTATTCTAATGTTCATTCTTTTGTTTCGTTTTGTTTGACACATTCCCTCACATTTCACTCATGTTTTGCGCGTAATTTGTAGACGTCTAGATCCTTTGTTATCATAGAATGTTAATTGATGACTTTATTTGATGAATAAAAATTGTTTGAAAAAGAAGACAGCGAATTCGTTTCTTTTGTTTTCGGAAGTTGGAAGGGCTTGGAGCGTGAGTGTCACTCAAGTGGTTGTACATTCAAGTGACTCATCATCTATCTGGAAGCAACGGATTCTATTGAACCGAGAGGACTGTCCATTCGCGGAGCTTTCAGAGAGCCTTTCAAGCCGAGAGATATGAATTCAGAAAGCTCAAACGAATTTCCGACAAACAGAATTCAGTCCGGCACATTTGGTCGAGATCATAATTTCGAAAGTGCCTCTCGTTGAGGAAATGCGTGAGAGATAACAACAAAGTACAGCTTCGAAGAAAAAACTGAGACAGAAAATGATTCGAGATGCTATCAAAATGGTCCCGTCGCACTTTCACGGTCAAATGTCAATCAATCATCGATAATGTAGAAGTTGGCAGTAATCGAAACGACGACAACTTCACTCACCGCCGCTTTGACGAATTCTTCCATTTTGTGACGGGACATAAAGCGATCAAAATAGGTTTAACGTGGGCTCGCAATTCTCGAAAGAGAAAAACCAAAATGGATCATAATTCACCGCCGGAATTGCAAGAGGGCGAAATCGAAACAGATCAAGAACCGCCAGAAATGGAGATTGGTGAGGAAGTGGATCCGGTCGAGGTGAAGGAAGAGCTGATATCGATTGACGACTCGGATGAATCAGCAGCGACGTCGCTAGCAGCGCGGTGTGTTTCTCCTCCAATAACGGTACATAACAGTGATAGTTCATTGAGCGAGTCGCTTGCCTCGCTGGAACAACCATCAGAAGAGTTAAGTGAACAATCATGGGAGGAGATTCACTCATCGGGTTCATCGTACTCGGAAGGAATCGAATGGTTGACACCACTGAGAGCAGCCAACCTTGCCTTAGCGACGAAAATGCCGCGAAACCGCCTCAATCCGTTTTCGCCGACTTCATCGAAATTTGAACCAACTACGAGTGGCAGCGCTGCCGTTGAGGATGATAGGGCTGCAGTGTGTAGAAAACGATCGCTGGGCGATGAATTGCCGGCGGAAAAACGAGCAAAATTCGAAAATAGCACTGAAGTTTTCAAAGAATCCTTTAAATGGCTCGTGTTCGAGGAAGATTTATGCATGAATTACGCGGTTGGTGATGAAATTTTGAACGCACCAACTGTCGTCGTCACTGACAAAAAGGTTTGTTCACTCAAAACTTTCTTCAAGCTGAAAGGAGATTCAATTACGATCTTCTTTCCAGGGCTCAGTCCATCTGCCATTTCCAATGTATGTGGATGACGTCTTCGATGTGACAATTGAACTGTTCTACCAATTCGAACTTCATCCCAATTATGGCTTAACGCTAAAACCGGAGAATTTCGAGGTATGTCGACAACATATTCCTGGAGATCGACGTCTTCGACTGAATGGCTTCTACTTTGCAGATTTTGAATCCATCGTGGGCGGATCATCTTCAAAACGTTATGTCGCAGGTGAAGATCGCAATGGGAATAGATCTCGAGTCGAACGCAGTTCTGAGAACGTACGTGCTTTTGAAGGCCGGCTCGTGTTTCAAGTTGAACGCGTCGGACGACCGGCCAACAAATACCTTCGCCACAATGGTCATTCAACTGCCCTCCGCAAAGGAAGGTGGCCGACACGTGGCCACTCTTGGTGACAATTCGATCAAGTTCGACACAGGCTTATCCAGTTTTTCCACGTTTTTCTTCGCTTTTCACCGCGACTGCAACTACGAAATAAGCGAAATCTCCAGAGGAATCGGCTCATATCTCGTGTACGATTTGGTGGCAAAAAGCGAAAATATCCCAAAAGCGCCATCCACGGCTCATTTCGACGCCGAAAATCGACTCAAGCAAATACTGCCCACATGCAATGGTGGTGGCGATATGGTGTTTTTCACAATGGAAAACTACCCAAAAACCGACATGCACTTGGAAAATCTGAGAGCGGCAGATCTTAAAGCAGCTGTACTCCTGAAGCGTGTGTGCGCCGAAGCTCCCGTTCAGTTGTTCATCGGCTACATGCAGCTGTGTCTGTACAAGGATACCGAGCACGACATCACACATTTTAACACGACAAAACAGTCTGAGATCGGAGGCAAAGAATACAATCTCGTGAAACTGAAATTGATCGATGGCACGCAGTTTGTCAATTGCAAGATTCCGTTTGACATTGACGATTCGGCAGACTTGAATTACGATGTCACAAACCCAAAAAGCTTCAAGCGTTATCCACAGCGCTGTTACAAACGAGCTGATGTCACAAATGAACAATACTTCAACGAAAACCCGCTCTTAGGCTATCGACTGGTCAAGGAGTATCATCAACCGGTTTTCTTCGTTTCCCATAATGACACTTTGTTCATGGACTTTAACACGAAGATGCATTTTACCGCGAGCCAGGATGCTCTGCGACTGTTTGGTATGGTTTTCAAAACATACAAAAATGACCCAAAAATGCAGCCGCAATTGAAGAATTGGGTGAAAGACGTCATCGGATGCATGGACTCGAAGCTGAATGACTCGGATTTGGTTAGCTTACACGAACACATCATCAGCTTTGATGACTTGTATTTGCTGCAAAAGTTCTTTGAAAACATTCACGACCTCACCAAAGAGATCTACATCATCATGATTGCCCATTGCAACGTTCACGGTTGGCGTAATTCCACGGAATATCTACCGGAATTGTTTCGACGAATCCGAAAGTTCTCAACGGTGAAGCATTGCTTCGACAAACTTCACGACACAAACAGCCAACCGTCCGAGGACAAGCGCGACGCCCTTCATGCAGTTCTCAAAGCGGTGACCAGAAACATTGGGCTGTACGATACTCAAGATTCGGATATGAATCGGTCACACATCCACGAAACGCTTTATGAATGGAGCAAATCAACAGGCTTTGACATTGAGGCTTTTCTAAAAGAACTCACGTGAGCTGGTCATTTGTCTTTTTATTTGTCGTTCTTTTTATTATTCTCGATTTAATATGTTCTTATATGTTGCTGCACGTTTGAATTTGTGTCTTCAATATCCCGTTAACTCATAGTCATCATTGGTCCAATTTACATTGCATCAAATGTAAGCATGTCGATTGAAGTAAATCGCGTTCAAAATGGAATGCTTTCAATAAATGTGTTCAAAACAAACGGTTTGCGTTGCTTTCTTGGAATGGAGTGTTATGAGGACGGTATGAGCATGGGCATAGGCAACCTCCGGCGCAGCTCAGAAACGACTCATTGCTATCGATAACATCGACCGGCAAAGAAATTTTCGATGAAGTAGTTGGCAACGAAATCTAACGCCGATAACTTCATTCGCTTTGCGAAGAAAAAAAAACCGCATTGTCAGAAATCAGCGTGAATCGAATTCAGGACGGCATTTTGTTGAAACGAAATTCACATTCGGATTTCTATCGAAAATGGAGACTGAACCAGTGAAAAACGTGGGAATCACGAAGACAATCGATTTGGATAGTTCGAATGACTCGAGTCAGCCGTTTTTCATCAGTTCGCATGAAGGAAGCAGAATGAATGACGATGCCTGTGAACCTCCGCCATGGAAACGACGAAAGACCATCTTGGAGGTGCCTGTCTCGCCCGAAGCCCCCGCGCCCGAGGTCACATTGCCAAATCAGCTGAGTGAGATAATTAAGGATTTCCGAAACGTTTGCGGCAATTTCGTGGCTTTCGGCAAGCATGATCGCATCCCCATTATCACGATCCAAAAGGAAAATGTGAGTATTTTCAAGTCTTCAAAATCGAATGGTTCATTTCAAATTGGATTTTCATTTTTTCAGAGCTTCCTGAGTTTTCCGTTGTACGCAAAATCGTCGTTCGATTTGATGTTGAAAGTGTTTGGCATGAAAGAGTCCAAGTCACTGGCAAAAAAAGCGATGGTGAAGAGCGC
>JANSTV010118374.1:0-18378 GCA_027564135.1 Lestremia cinerea
TTTCTCTCCAAGGAATGCATTTCACAATTCAGCGAGCACGCACACTGACCAACCGAATCGGGTGGCTTCCAATGGCAGTGCATTTTGGTGTGCGCACAAGTGCGGAACTTTTCGTGTGTGTGTTGTCGGGCTGGTTGCTGGTGCTGTTGCTCTTATCAAATGGAATTAATGAAAATTGTATGTTTTGGTATTCGATTCGACAACGGCAACGACATGCATGAATTGTGAGCAGAACGCTCAATGCACTGTGCATATACAGGTCGGTTAATCAGACAGGTGGTGTTGGTGTGGACGAATGTTGTCGTGAATACTTGATGAATCGCCCTCGTAAAAGTGTGACTCGCGTCGAATGGGTTGCTTTTCTTGGGTTTTCTCTCTCTTTTCGTGGAAATGACACACTTGTTGACACATTCATCTTTCTCGCTGTTTCAGTTCTGACACAGCAAATCACCAAAGCTCAATCAAAATTCGCCCGTGCGCTGCAACAATCTTATGCAATTTGCATCCACACGCTGTCGTAAAACTCAAAATATTTATCGCAATCACATGGACATGAATCACATGAGCGACATAATTTATCGCAAACTATTAGCCAGATGTATTCGCTCAATGTTTTGATCTTGATGCCATGAAAAATCATGTCGACTGATCGTATATGACTGTGTGGTGCCGACCACATTCATCCATTCGCGTAAAGATCGAAAACCAATAACGTGAGGACATTCATCGCGATTCGAAATAATGAAATTCAAACTGAAATGAAATGCAAAACGTTTCATGTTTTACAGCAAACACACAAGCGGGGCACAGACACAACGAAAACAATCGGCCAAAACATAAATCGATTCGAACGAAAACAATTCATGTTTTCAAAGTGTTTTTGATTATTGTTTTTGAACAACATTCGACACTGCGCTGTGGCACAATGCGAATGGTTAATTCAACGATTTGATAAAATTTTTATAAACAAATCGTAAGAACAGCAACAACAAAGAGAGTAATAATGATATTCGCAATGTTGTTTCCATTGGCTGGCCTGGCTTGGCCTGGCCGCGGCAACCATACGAGAATATCATAATCCATAACCATAACCGGACACATAATGATTCGGATGGTGATTGAGAGAAGCGAGCAATTGCATGCTCATGCACTGCGCACACGAATCACCTTCCAGTAGTGCATACGATTGCAACGTAGGAGGTAAATTTAATTGATGGCGCCAATTTGATTTCATAATTTTGTTGTTGTGTTTCGGTTCTTTTCATTCGGAATTTTCGTAAAACAATGTTTTTGATAAATCATTCGGATTGGTGCGGCAACTGTGGCAAGTCCAGCAGTCACAGCCAGCACCGGTGATATCGAAAAATGACATGTGAAAGTGCAGTGCCAGCCCATTGCCGATTCCGATTCCGCGCGATGCCAATCATTTCAATCAAATGTTGCTGCATCGATCGCTGCCGGCTGATAACTGGCTAGTTGCCTTTTTGCTAAATGTCTTTTAATTGTACGTTTTGCATGGACGGCCCCGCGATCAATTTGAATGGACTGTTAACACACGGCACGCATTCATTATTTTTGATTGATTCGCGCTAACTGAATCTTTGAGCTAGTCGCTGCCATTTTTGATGTTCATTTGTCAATTTGAACACTTTTTCGGTGCGGCTCGAAACGTTGGGTGCTCTGTGTGGTCTCATTTGTTCGGTTGAGATCCAGTTTTTGTCTCGATGAAATGTGTTAATGGGCGGTTCGCTAAGTGTTTTCTGTAGAAAAATTATGGCTCTTGAGAAAAAAAGGAAAAGACAAGAAAATGATAATTTTTCAGCGGTCGAATGGAGTGAATGGGTTCTCAAGTGATTGCCACACCTACTGCTGGATGAGTGAGAATGTTCGATTGGCTTCGAAAGAGGGTTTTTTTCGTCGATCGTCGAATTCTCATCGTGCAGGTTCTTTGAGGCCATCTATGAATCTCCCGTCGAAGAACACCAGCAGTCCACTTGGAAAACATGATGCGACACGATATTCTCACAGCCGAAGCAGGTAATTTCAACCGAAGCAGTGGTGAAATTGTGCGCAGCCATCCACCATATTCACCACGTTCGGGCGAAGCAACTTCACGCCAGTCGCTGGTAAAACTTCAAAGAACTGTCACTTGAACATTTGAATCGCTAGCACGTGCACGCGAGCAAGCAGTAAACCAAAATGTTTTTCTGAAACAAATTTATTAAAAACGAATTTTCTTTTGTGCTGAACGTCATTTAATTCAAGTGGAAACGAAATTGAAGTGAAATTATGAAGAATAAACCGCAACGACACAAGGAGGAAAATGTCTTTCGGGTAAGTTGTTCGTGACGAGTTCAACGTGTTTTGAATGTGCTTCGAACGTGCCGCAAGTGGCACTGCCGGTTGTTGAATTAATTATGTACTAATTTTTCTGAATTTGCCTCAATTTGTGAATGTCGATTGGGTTTTTCAGTTCAAACAATTCGGTGAGCGCATCAATGAGATTGATGTTCGCCGGAACGCGTTGTATCACATCAAGCATATCAACGAAGAGACAGAGGATGACGTTAATGAGACGGAATTCTATCAAGCTTACTGCAAGTGGACAGTATTGAATTTGAGCGAGGAGTACAATGCGTTTCAGAAGAAGATTCGGAATATCGTAACGCTTCCGCAGTTGGTTCAGAAAGAGGAATTCGTGGTGAAGTTGCTGTTGGATTCACTGGAAAGTGCCACTTCGTTGTCATTGCAGCCGTTGCTTGAGTAAGATCGGAAGAGATTTCAAAGAGGCGTTTTCATTTCTGATGCGAATGATTTTCCTTCCAGATTCGTTACCGCTTTGGCAACAGACCTGCGAGACGTTTTCTACAAGCACTTTCAAGCCTTCCTCGAAAGACTCACTCGTCGTTTGAACAGTAAAGATGCTGAGCAACTTGAATGGACGCTGATATGCCTCGCTTATTTATTCAAAATATTGAAACCGTTCCTCAAGAAGGATATCACCGTCGTGCTGAACTCGATAGTTCCTTTGTTGGATGATCGCAATCCGGAACATGTCACGAATTTCGCTGCTGAATGCTTCTCGTTCGTTGCTCGGGACATCAAAGACAAAGATAAGTTCCTGGGACTGCTGTTGCATACCCTGCAGACGCATCAGAATGGCGTTGCCGGATGTGGTCGGCTGTTGTTTGAAATCGTTCGAGGAGTCAATGGGCAATTCCATAGCTGCGCCGAACAGTTTTTGGCACTCGTACTCGATGGGCTGCGGAAAACGAAGACATTCGACCAAGAACTGCTTCACGATGTGTTGACGGAATTGGTGAAGAGTCTGCTGCAGACCATCAATCCGGCAAACATGTCGCTCTTTTGGACGGTCTGTTTCCAAACAATCAACGAATTTATGGCGGATTCATCGGCGAGCAACGATCAGGCTATTCAGAAACTTCTGCTGCTTGTTGGACAGACGATCGAGGCTCGAGCAGGCAAATTCCTGAACAGCGCCAAGGAACTCATCGCGATTCTCATCAAAGTGATTGATTCTTCGCATGCGTCAGAGGCCGTCCAGTTGACCGTTTCCCAGATTGCAGCTGTCCTACTGCTCTCGCGGAATATCATCGTCGATCAGTTGGATGCCAGTCGAATCACGAGAAAGATCCTGGTCATCCCGCCAGAGGAGAAATTCCAGTCAGACGTGTTCGAATCATTCGTTTGGAACGTCGTGAAGTATTCGCAGTTCGATGTGTTGATTTTGCCGGAATTTCTGCGCTACTTCACCGGAAATTTGACTGATAATTCGTTGAAGTTGCTCGCGAAGATTGTGCTGGAAAAATCACCTCTCTCCCGAGATGGCATACAATTGCCCAACAAGCAAGCGTTTGCGATTCAACTGCGATCGCCAGACATTCTCAACCATCTCGAGCAGATCATTCTGCAGACGAAATTCAACTCAAAGACTAAGTCCATTTCAGAAGAGTTTCTGTTGGCGCTCATCATCTACCCGCACATTAGAATGAATGAAGTGAATCCAAAGGTGGTGGCGAAGGCTAAGACTATCATCGGACAGTTCCTGCAGTTGCTTCAGTCTACATCGAAGGACGCCGATCGAGTGGCTCAGAACAGGAAGGCTCTCTTCGTCCTCTCGATTTTGATTGAAAGTCAAATTCAACTGAAAGCGGTCGACTGTATTGAATTCGAAACGGTTGTCGACAAATTACTTCCATTTTGTGCCACCCTCTGCGAGGAGTTTCGGTACATCCTGGCACTCCGCCTCCTGGACCTGGTGGTCACAGCCGCCGTTCAATTCAGCGGCTCCAAGGCCAGCAAAAGTGTGAACATTTCATTGTTCGCAAAGCTCCATGATCAGCTGTCTGACAATCTGGCATCGCAATACCACGACGCTCGTCTCCTGACCGCCCATCTGCTGAATCAATTCTCGACGCAGCTGAAATTCACCGACTCATCGATCTACGAGATTTTCTACCGGACCGAAGCCGTCTCGCCACCCACAGTGCACACATTCCGCGAGCAAACGCTGAATCTGCAGAAGATCGAAGCCAGCTCACGTTTGTACGACGGCGTCACAGCCGTTCATCAAGGATGCAAGTACGATTCGGTGAAATTCCTTCTCGGCTGTTTGTACGTGAATTTCAAGGTTTTGTGGGAGCCAGTCAAAGAGTTAATCCAAGGCCATGCCGCTGAACAGGGAGTTGAGGAATTCTGGCCGATTTTCAAGGCAAAGTTGGAGGAAACCACTCGCCTACTCCGATCGCCTCCCAAAGTCGAAACAGTGGCCGAAGATTCGGTTGTGCTTTTCGAAAATCAGTCGGACGAAAGTCTCCTGCTGGCGGATTATCTCACTTGCTGGGAGAGCACTGACCGCTTTGCCGATTTGATTAACTACCGTATTCTGCTTTGGGAGATGATCCCCAACTTTGGGATGCTCAGCGAAGTGAAAAATCGGGAAATCGTCACGCTGTTTTTGGATTTCATCGATACGGAGTACCGCAAGACTCAAGACACGCATTCGTTTACATGGAACCTCATCAAGAAGCAAGACGCCGATGCCAGTACTGGAGAAGCAGACATCGACGTCGATGAGGAAGATGACGAGAAGAAAGAACCGCCAAAGGCAACACAGCGGACGCTGATCAAAATGCTGGAGGTTTTCAAGAAGCAGAGCAACCCGAAGCAATTGCATCGCGAGCCAGAGCTGACAGCGTTCTATCACCAACTGCTGTCACATCGGAATTCCACCGTTCAAACGGCAGCTCTCGACTGCATCTTCGCGTACAAACACAAATACTTGACGCCTTACAAGGATCACTTGAAGAACATCGTCGACGATGCCAAATTCAAGGAGGGCATCAGCAATTTCAAAATCGACAAGGAGAGCAACATCGTCCAGCAGGATCACCGCAAGAACTTGATGCCTTTGCTGATGCGAATCCTCTTCAGCAAGATGGTCATTCGGCAGGGCGGACAGAAGGCCACCAATCAGCTGCGGAAGTCGCTTGTGATGCGCTTCCTTGGAGGGTGTTACGAGGAGGAAATCTTGATCATGCTGAATTTCTCTTTCGGCATCTTCGAAGAGTCCTTCGAGGAGGACGCCCATCGGATGTGTCTGAGCGTAGTGTCAAAGACCGACTTCAAGGCTGTTCTATCACCACGCAAGCTGCAATCTTCTCTGGATCTGCTCGATGTCATCCAAACGGAGTTCAGTGGATTGATGAGCGAGAAATTTCTGCGTTACATGCTGAATGTCATCCTGGTCATTGGATCCATCGTGCATGCTGTCGTCGAGAACGCCGAAAACCGGTCGAATATCACATTCAAAGTGCTGACTATTTTCAAAACGCTGCGAAACTCCTGCATTTCGAACCTACATCGATTTTTCAATCACTTCACATCCTATGCGTGGCAAAGCAATGAAATTGATGCGATTTTCGCCATTTTTGTCACGCCTTTGATCGCAAAGCTGCCCCAAGACAGTCTACTCAGCGCAACACCGCTCCTGAAACTAGTAACATCCTTCGGAAAATCACCGCGTCTGTTCGTGCTGCTGACGAAGGAAACCGATTCGAGCGAAGAGGACTCAACACCACTGAAATTCATGATGGACTTGCTAGTCGTGCCGAAGGCTCGTCCATTGGTCTTGCTCTCCATCATGGAGACAATTCAAAGCTTGCTGACGCTGAGCGATGAATTCGAGGAGCCAGCAATCACAGTCACCAATTGCCGTCCGATTGCCGAGTTGCGAACAGAGCTCTCGGAAGAATCAATCAACTTCGGAAGCAAGATTCTGCTGCCGTACATGCCGAAGGTCCTGCGCAAACTCCAAATAGCCTTGAACAAGCGTCGCGGATTGACCAAGCGTGATCTGTTGATCTTATCGCGCGTCACGGGGCTCATCACCGACAGCGCCACCTGTGCAACTCTGCTGTCATTGCTGCTTCCAATTTTGATACGAAAATCCCACACAAATGCCGGAGAGGAGCAGCTCATGCAAATGGTCGAGACAATCATCAACTTGTTCAAGAAAATCGACCGACCGGAGCAGCACATCCGCAGCATCGCGCCAATGTTTGAGCAAGTAACGGCCGTTGGTCCGCGGAGACGCTTGTGCGAATTGCTGAAAATCATCAGCGAACAATGCAGTGCGGCGGACAGCACGAAACGAGAGGACTTGGTGACGATGGCCGAGGTCATCACAGAACTGAATGCCTATGATCGACGCTGGGTCGAGCAACCCGATTACGAACGTCGGCTGAACGCCTACAAACGCATCAGTCAACTGCAAGCAGAAAACCGCATCGATGTCAACTTCGGTCTGTTGGTCGTTTATCACTCGTTCCATTTCATCAAGTACGACAAGGACATGGCCATGCGGGACAGCGCTTCTCATCATCTGAAATCGTTGGTGCCGGCGCTGATCAGGAAATACCTCAACGAGAATCCCCGTGAGTTGGACTACCTGATCGGAACGGTCATTCTGAATTTGGTGCGTCGAACGATCCGCGACCGAAACGAGAATGTTCGCAACGAAGGCATCTTGTTGCTGGGTGAAATGGCGCGTGAGTGCCCTGAAGCCCATCCGGTGCTGTACGACTTGAATACGCTGACTTGCCGCCAAGATCGTGAAATTGATTTCTTCGACAACGTGACGCATTTGCAGTGGCGTCGACACGGCAAAGCTTTGCTTCGGTTCGGCGAAGTCGCTAAAACTTACGATAAAGCACCAAGCCCACGCACACTGACGCAGTTCATTCTGCCGCTCGCGTCGCAGTACATCGCCAGTGAGAAATACTCCAGCGATCATGGCCTTATCAACTCCGCCATTGAGACGATCGGCTCTGTGTGCCGACTGCTGCCCTGGCATCAGTACGAGTCTGTCTTGAAATACTACCTGAAGAGCATGCGGTACAACGTCGAATACCAGAAGCAGATGGTCCGCATTGTCATGCAAATTTTGGACGCGTTCCATTTCGATTTGTCGAAAGCGAATGTCGCACCTCAAGACATCAAAGCCGAGGTGCAGGCTTTGGCCGAGAAACAGAAAAAAGCTGAAGCTGAGGCTATAGCTAAAGCCAAGAGTGAAGAGGAAGCTACAGAGAAAGTTGCGAAAGAAGAAGATGACGAGGAGGAAGAGGAGGAAGTGGTCATTAGCGATGCCGAAAACGCAGATGATGTCTTTGACAACGAATTGGACAACATCAATAAAGACGATACAGATGACGGCGATGATGACGCCAATGATGAGAACTCCAACAATGTTCCAGCGAAGAAGATGAAGGTCTGCGTGTACGACACTCCGATCGTGTTGTCGCACTCGATTGCTAAGAAAGTGGTCCATGCGATCGCCACCGGCTTGATTCCGACGCTGAATAGCTCCATCACAGCGTTGAGCACCTACGAAAGCTTCCACAAATTGAACAAAAAGAAACGACGATCGGAGCGAGAGGAGGAAGAAATTCTTCGTGTGCCAATCGCTTTGGCTATGGTGAAGCTGTTGCAGAAACTCCCCGAAGGGATGCTCGGTGAGTGTTTCATTCAGAATGACTTCCAAACAGAATTTGACTCTTTTCTTATTTCTCCACGCAGAGCATAATTTGTCGGGCATTTTGATCAAAGTCTGCATGTTTTTGAGATCACCTTTGATTTCGGTGCGAAGAACAACCCGAGACAATATCAAGAACATCATGCTGACTGTCGGTGCCAAGTACTTGGATATGTTGCTCTCACACATGACGTCGCTGCTGACTCGCGGCTACCAAGTTCACGTCTTGACGATCACCGTTCATTCCGTGTTGGACGCCTTGAAGGCCTCTTTCAAGAAGGGCATCATGGACAAGAGCTTGCAACACGTGCTCGATGTCTGTTTGCGAGACATTTTTGGTCAGAGTGCTGAAGAGAAGGAAGTCACGAAAATCGGTAAGGCAACCCCAGAAGCGAAGCCGCACAACAAGAGCTTTTTAACGCTGAACATTGTGGCCAATCACATTTCCGAGTCGTGTCTGCTGGACTTGCTGATTCCGTTCAAGGACCATTTGTCAAAATCCCACTCGAAGAAAACGGTGACTAAAGTGCAGGAATGTCTGCAGAAAGTCGTCGCTGGGCTAACGGTGAACAAGCACATTTCAGTGGAGTCGATGCTGATGTTCATCTACGGCACAGCGTCGGAGAGCATTCCGGATCTGCTGCCGGGAAAACCGAAGCCTGTTTTGACCGAAGCCGAACGAGAGAAAATCAGACGGGCGCGTCCGGACTGCTTTATCATCCCACAGGATCCGGCCAGCAGCGGCCGCACCGGAGCTGTTCGCAAAGTCGTCATCTCGAGCGCCAAAACAAACGCCCATGTTTTGATCGAATTCGGTCTGGATTTGTTGGGAGCAGCGCTGAAGCGTGGAAAATTGCTGAAAATCGACTACCAACCATTCATCGATCCCATCGTCCCGATTCTGTTCGATTCGTTGAACAGCTCGCACGTCCGTGTCACGACATTCGCCTTGAAGTGCCTGACCATCATGTGGAACAAAGAGCTGACTCTGAGCAATTTGACGGAGTACACATCGCGCATTGTCGAACAGATCTTCGTGCTCCTTCACAAATACGTGGCATCGAACACAGACATGTCGTCCGCGAATTTCGGGCTGGTTCAAAGCGCTTTCAAGTGCACGGTCGCGGGACTACGAGACACCGCCACGGACTACCAGCTGACGCACGATCAATCGAAGAATCTGCTCTTTTACATCGAACAGTATTTGGCTGTCAACGACCCGAGCAAGCAAACGATTTCATTCTCGTTGCTGAAAGTGATTTTGGGGCGAAAACTGAAGATCGCTGGTCTGAACGACGTGCTGATGAACGTGGCCAAGCTGTCGATCCAATCGGAATCGGATCACGCACGGTCCGAATCGAAGGGTATCATCGTCAACTACCTGCTCGAGTATCCGCTCGGAAAGAAGGTTCAAGGCTTTCTGGAGTTCTTCATATCAAACCTGAGCTACGAAGTGCAATCTGGTCGCGAGTCAGCCATCAACATTTTGCATTCGATTGTGAAGCGTTTCCCAACGAAATTCCTCATCAAGAAAGCCAGTTTCATGTTCGTGTCGCTCGGCACGCGGTTGATCAACGATGAATCTGCGGAGTGCCGGCAGCAGGTGGCCGAGTGCTTGGAGACTCTTTTGGCCCGGATTGATGTGAACACTCGCAACGAACTATTCGTCATCGTCACCACTTTGTTGAACGACGAAGTAAAACCGAGTCATCGGGAAATGGGCGCTCTGCTATGCACGCGGTTCATAAATGCCGAAAAGATGAAATTCGAAGGGCGAATCGAAAAGGTTTTGCCAACTTTGATCTCCGCCTTGACGCTCACGCGTACTGGCGTCGGCAAAGGACCAGGGAAATTCGTCCGAATCGGGAAAGGTGAAGCAAATGAAGATTCAGAAGACGAAAACATGGATGAAGCTGCCCTGGAGCTGTACAGAGAGCAGAAGCAGCGGGCTCACGACCATCAGCTCATCCAAGTGCTCAACACAATTCTGAAAATATTCGAACGCTATGATTTCATTCTAACAAACTACCCGCAGTACGTCGATGAATTGGCTTACGAATCACAAAAGCTTTTAGCTTTCGAGCATGTGTGGGTTCGATTGAACGCCCTGCGTGCGCTGGAGATCATTCTGACAAACATCAACGTGGAGGCCATTCAAGCAACTTTGCTGCACGGCGAGCGACCCACAGACATCCAAATGGACTATTTGTATGGCAACCCAGAGCAGGGCATCAAGTCTCTCACTTTGGACTTATGCGCGCAGATGCTTCCCGATCAGACAGACAAAGAAATGGCAGAGCTTGTCACGAAGAACTTGCTGTTTGTCGCAAATATTCTGAAGGATGTGCCGTTCAAGACCAAGACGGAGGAGGAAGATGAAGTTGAAGACGATGATCAGGACGAGAAGAAGGAGAAAGACAAGCGAAAACTGAATTTACCGTGGTTGCTGAGACGCACGCGATACATCATCCATGCGGAAGTCGCTAAAGCCCCGCAGAACATCACTTTGGTAAGTCGATCGACAAATCTAATGCATTTCGATATAATTTAAATTGTTCCTCTTCGCTTCTTCAGCGGAGAGCCGTATTCAACTGGCTGGAAGGCATCATCGAATTGCTGCCCGTCGAAGGTGTTCAAGAGTTGGCCTACACGATTTTGGTGCCGCTAGTTCGGGAAATGTCTGAGGAGGACAAAAACATCGATGCTCGACTGAGGAAAATCGCTCTGCGAGTCGGAGAAAGCATTCGAGCGAAGATAGGAGACGACGACTACAACATTCTCAGGTCGCAAATCCAGACGAAGTTCATGATCAAGCGGGCGGAGCGGCGGAAGAAGTTGGTGATGGAAAAGGTTTTGGATCCAGCACGAGCTGCCAAGAGGGCTCATGGCATGAAGGAACGCAAGAAGGTGGCCAAAAAGAGGAAAATTGACGTTGTCAAGGGCAGAATTCTCGGAAAGAAGAAGAGGAAGCCTAACCCGAACGACGACGTGTTCTAGTTTCTTTCATTCAAGTGAATTGGATGGCCGCGCGAATGATTCGAATTCAGTTCGAATCAACAAATTTATACCATATTATGTTGAAGCTTTTATTTTTGTTGAAAATAAATTTCAAATTTTTGAATTCGAAAAACCAATGATTCTTCTTTCGGGGGCTGGGTGAGTCTGTACTCGAAATTCAGTCGAATTTCTCACTCGAACTCTTCACAGCACTGTTGTTTTGATTATTCGAACCTCGTGCGTTTGTTTACCGTTTTCTGTCAAATGAGAATCAACACAACGAAGTTGGCTGCCAGTTTCAGGCTGCGTTCAGCTTTCGATTCGAGGTGAAATTCCTGATCGATATCGTGAACGAATTAACGACTTTTGGGAGGTAACCAGCTGATCGTAAACCATACAACGGAGGTGAGTGCAATGAAATTGGGTTCAAGCGAGCCGCATATTCAGGAAGCAATCACCAGTACTTTCCTTGACCTAAACTCATTTGGAATACGCGCACCTCATCTCCATCAACTCCACATCAATCACGGTTGCAATACACTCTTTCGCGAAATTGAGCTGTAAAACTCGAAACGAATTTTCGATTTTACGACGAGTAAAACTCCCATCGATGCAGTTTCAAGTGAGCACCATTCAGCAGAGACCGTCTGAAGAAGAGAGACGAAAAAGCCATTTGCTTTCGCAATGCATTGGAATTCCTTTCATTGACAGGCTCTGCGCTCGACCGTATACGAAATATGGTCATTTCTTAATTTTATTGTTTTAGGTTGGCTAATTTCAGCAATCCTCGAAACAATCCAAAAAAAAAGCATCAAGTCATATGGGTCAAATCAGCGGCATGAATCAATACAAATAAGAGCTATCATCGTGGTACAGACTGAAAGCGAAGCATCAAACTCAGAGACTGGTTCGATTGGGGGCAATCTCATCGGCAACACGTTATCGAGAGTGAGCCATTGGCATCGAATTTCATTAGATGGAGATTCACTCGAAAACTTGCAACCGTATAAGCGAGATTGTCAGTTCACCGCAACAATGTATGAAACCAGTCTTCGCTGTCGAGGTGTGAACGGCAGAACAGCAGAAATGTGAAAAATTCTCACAGTACGTCGGAGACCGCAAATGATGCTCGGATTTGCATTGAGCTTCGCTCTCATATCGATTCACATTTCCCTTCACACTATCGCCGAATCCAAAATTAGACAAAACCAGTTCTTATCGCTCGAATTATTGCATTCACCACCAATTCTAATCACGACTGACACGAAATCGAGACGATGCACTCCAAGGCAGTGCAAAGATGACTCTTGATATAAAGCGACACAACACGAGCTCCGTTGCACCGGACGTCCGATTCGGCGGGCGGAGCAACGCATCCGTCACCTTGTTGAGTCAGAAAGACTCATCCCAACTACGAACACATAAACAACAACAGCTTCAATTTAATGGATAACCAATCGCTCAAGTGGGGAGGCAAATTTGTTCAACAAATGTCGTCAATTCGCAAATTCAAAGTGATTAATCTGAATTGAATATTGTTTAAAAACAATAAACGAAATTTTGATAACAATTCAGTGAGTCGCGAGCAAACAACACAATTTCGAAAGTTCATTTCGTAATCAGCTGTTGTTGGTGGAGTCATCAGAAAAAGAACGGAGTGAGCGGTGACGGTTGGCCAGATGATGCAGCTTATCATTGGGAAGATTTCAGCTGGGGAATTGAAATCTCGAGAATGAGTGGGCAAAAACTCTCGAAGGAAAATATTGCGTCGGAGCGAGCAGATAATTCACGCGATTGGAGGGGGAACGATTCGTCAATGTTCGGCTTGAAAGTCGCGTGATTATTACAGCGGTGGTATAAATGTTACAATGAAATGACACAGTGAGTGCCACGGATATCACTGAATCCCTGAACTGACCTGTGAGGCTGTAATCGATGGAATCAGCAGTTTATTGTGGAAGCAGTTAAAAATCAAACGTTTATTATTTTATTGTTTTTTATTGAAAATTTCTAGCCAAAAAACATCACGTACATACAAAACGGTTTTTTCTCGTCACAAACGAGTGTCTTAAGTCTAACTAAATCAACTATAGGAATGGTCTGGCCCTGGAGTATTGACTTTTCAGCGAATACATTGACTTGCGGCGTCGAGTGAAACTCCCGTGCATTGAAACTGGTCCAACCACCCAGTCACACCTATCCGACGCAATCAGTCAATGCTTTCGACGTTAACTAAGTCGATTATAGTTTGCTTTGCAAATCATAAAGTAATAAACCGAATTTTAAATACCGAAAAATTAATCGTTAAACACTAAATGAGATAACGCATCATCTGAAAATCGGGTGAAATTCGAATAGATCGCAGATAATCAAGGTTGCCGGCCGCCCATATCAACCGTTCCGATTATAACATTCTTTGATAAAGACATTTGCCGTTCTTTATAATACTTTCATCATCGTAAATTATTCAGCTTGGCTCTCGGTTGACAACAATCTCGCGGCGATCCCCTAGACATTATCGTCATTCTACTCGTTACCAATAAATTAACAACCAAAAATAAATAAATATTTGTCGAATGGATGAGGTTGAGGAACACGTGAGAATTTCGGGTGAGGATTTATTCGGGCAGTTCGTCACATCTCAGCCTGCCGGCTCTTCGAAAGATTTTCTCTTTCTCCGGCAGTTCACCAATTTCGAATTGTTTCAGTGATTTCAAGGCAAACTGTGAGTGGCCACGGAATGCCATACTCGCATCGCGGCCAGCATAGTCAAGCATTACGTCTCGGCCGCCGGGATGCTGGAATTGAAAATTTTGTTGAGAAAACAAATGAAGGGGACTCAAAATAATGGAGACTTACCGTTGGAAGGAATTTTGTTACGTCATACACACGATCGTATAAAATGATCCAGCAATCCTCCATGGTATCGTGATCGGACACTTCATTCAAACAGATAATCGGCCGACACTTTTCTTCAACTAAAACACTAGCTGTTGAATTTGCTAATAAGTTCGTTTTGCTCAGCCGCAATGTCCTCAAAGCCAACGAAATAATCTCTTGGGTTGTGCTGGCACTGTCACTTGTCACACTCATCGCGTCAATTGGCGTCGTCACTGTCATCGCCATCGTTCAAATTTCCACAAAATAAACTACGATTTTCCAGAAGCTCGCACAGAAATCACACGAAAAAATGCACGATTGAAATTTTCTCACAAGAGCCTTGTTCTTATTCGATGCGCTGTTGAATTGATACTAACGGAGATAGTGTCACGAATGGACTATTAAATAGTCGGCCGAGGTCGAATGAACGAACGAGCGAATGACAAAAACGATTGCGAGAGCGGCAACGGCAGCGAGAAGCAAAAAAAAAAATGACGGTTGAACCGACGGCACCACGAAAAAAAAAACGATTCTAATTTCTCATCATTTGGTCGAAACAACAACACGGTTCGGCTGCAATGACGACACCACTGGCAATAATACGCGCACTGGCATCAGCCAATGTACGGGCAACGTGTGAATTGCTTGATCAATTTCCGATTGTTTTTGTTGTTGCTGTTGGTGGTGGTGTGGTCATTGTTATCATTCGCTAGTGTTTTTTTCTCTCTCTCGTGCGTATCAATCGAACGTAAATAATAACAAAAATCAATACAAATGGCAACAACAACGGGAAACAGCAGCGACAGCAACCACGGCAATAACATTAATGCGATTAACATGCACGCATTTACGTTTTTTTTTGCCTAGCATCGATCGAACGATCTCACCGCCTGGACTATTTGCTCACTCTCAACCACATCGAAGCATCGCCATCAATCGGATCGGCTTACATCAGCGACATGATAATACGTGGGTCGCAAAGAAGCCGTACGCTACCAAGTGGTTACATACGCATATCCAACGGCGTCCGTGTTCAATTCTAGCACCTCGCGGATTCGGTGGCTTCGACTCAGCTGTTGCCAGCCAATTTGGTTAAGCTGCAGTTAAACTTATGGGTGGTTGACCGGAGGCCATGGTCTTTTGTTGCTATGAGCGTCTTTTGCAATGGCACGCTTCGGTCGCGGTGGGTCATGCGACAGCGATTGTTCACCGCGGCATCGAATACTTAATGATCTCTTTGTCTCTTCAATTTGATGGAAAAAAGTTGCGATAATTTCAACAGAGCCCCTTATCATCGTATCAGGTCTAGACTGCGGTCTTGCGGTTGCGAAAAAATTGCCAGTCATTTTCGAAAAAAGCGTTTTTGAAAATTTAATTTTTTTTCTTGTTTGCCTCGATCATTTTTCCCGCTGGCAAATTCAACTGATCGCTTTTCGCGGAAATGTCACGCAATTTCTTTGAACGGATTGAATTTGAAAACGCGCAAATTCCAAGTCAGCTAATTAGATGGAGGTCAATCCAAACAAGGAAATTAATCACGAACGCAGACAAGATGCCTTCAAGCCGATAGCTGCTGTGAGCAAAGGATGATGAAAATTCGAAAATGATTAACGAAAAGTCTCGATAGTGCAACCTCTGGGGGGACGGAATCAAAACGACGCATAGCACGAGCATAATCACTTCACCTTGACCTTCGTATTTTGGTTTGGATTGCGCGATCTGGTGGCAAGCGACTTTGTGCGAAATGGCGTTCATTCATCATTTTCGGTTATCGCTTCACCAGTCCATCCACCAAACTCATCGATCTGTGTCGCTGACACCCAAAACGCATTCGAGCGTTATCATCCGGGTCAGCAGAGACAAACGTACCAATTATCACGCTCATCCAAGGTCATTAACATTCGAACAAACACCAATTCCAATTTAAACACCCATCCATGAATTGCCGTCCGCATTCCGACGCCGCCGCATCTGATATCAACCCATCTCACCTGTTAATCACAGTTGTTTGATAAAACATTATGCGAGCAAATACGCAGATCAAATAACGAGGATTTCATTACGCCGCTCGCTTCCTTCCACGCATTCCCTCTCCCCCATAGTCGACGAGCTTTCGCATTCAATCCATCGAAATGCGGTATCAGCCCTCTGTCGCCAAAGTTTCTCACAGCAAATGTTCCCCGTTGCTCCACACAAACCGAAAGCTTTCAGCATTGAATCGAATCGAAAGCAGACTTGTTGAATTCGATGCAGAAGTTGTTGAATATTGAACGCAACAACCGCATGCGTATCATGGTGGTGGCAAAGCAACATCTGCGCATGGAATACGTGAATAAAAGTGAAGCCGAAAAAGACGAACAATCAAAATAGCATTGTGGCCCGCATTCGAGCGAAAATGTAAATAACATCAAACAGCCGCTTGCGCCCGCCGTCGCCATTCCATGATTGGGGTATGGATGGCGCGCACACACAACAGTCGCCACCACCATTGGCCAATGTCATGTTTGCATGTTCATTTTATCCATCGCAGTGTTGCTTCGCATACGTGTTGCTTCAGCGAAATCAGTTGTTTGACGATTTCCCATCGAAACAGTTTGCATCGCAGCTCTGCCACTGGGCACACAGGAAAATTCATCACGAATTGCCTCTGACAGTCGCATACACACAATCACAAGCGCTCGCAAATCACATTGCTTTGACGAACAACGAAAACGACAAGTGTTTATCGACGGACGGAACCAACCAACCAGTTTCGCATACAATTTGCATAATTTCCATATGGTTTCGCGTCCATCGTACGCATTCCAATGGAAATTTTTAATTAAAACTTAGTGTTGCACGACGGAAATCTCAGTTACATTTTCCGTGGACCGTCCCCGTCGGAAATGAATTTCTAAACCGAAAATTCGGTCCGAGTGGAGCATCTCCCCAGCTTAGTCAAAGGTAATTTTTGTGTTTGTTTGATTTTTCGGCCGTTCGTTGTCCCAGAACAAATGTAAACATAATCACACACGACACACAGACTACAACAACAACGAAAACGACAAACAACAACATCAATGGCAACGACATCAACATTGACGATTCCGTAAATAAATAAACATTCAATCGAATGAATGTTGGATTTTTCGATTATCATTTTCGAATTGGGATAGGGACATCCCCCGGAGAATGGCGAAAAACCGAGCGAAACAAATCGAATTCCATCAACCGAATGAAATGTCGCAATTCGCCCAGAGCCGTGACAAATTAGCCACACGAAACATATGGATGGGTCTTTTAATCAAATTTCCAACTTTCTTGCGTTGAGCTGCATGCGTCCTTAATTGCAACTCGTCCAAAGGGCACCGTTGTGCTGTTCATTGTTGATTGGAGTGAATTATTTTCTTTTTTTTTTTGGGGGGGTTTTATTTGACTCGTCGAGTTGCTCCCAGGAATTCTCAAAACCATCAAACACACCAATCGATAACTTGTGCGATATGATTTATCTAAGATTCACGATAACACACCGAACAGTGCTCGTCTGCCGTGAACTCATTGTTCGTCGTTCGGGTCGGCTGTTCGTTTCCGGCTCAATTAATTCATTACTTTGCCCCCTTCCTTTACCGGACGACAAAAACAACAAGTACGGTGACGGTGGCGACGGAATGAAAATTGTAAAATTCCAAAAAAAAAAACAGTGTCGTTTTCAGAGCGGCAGAGTAGAGTATGGGATAGGGTGGGGAAGAGGTCGAGCGAAAGCATTTCGATGTTCAACACCGCCAACTGTGAATCGTAATGAAAATGTAACAGTGTGACATCGAATGTGTGAACTGCCACCGACCGAAAAAGAAGCGAAAGAAAAGTCGACGACGTCTATCGAAGATTTATCACTGAAATCGCTCGCCAGTTCAATAGCGGGATTGGTGTGATGGTGTCTGCATCGATGGCTTCGATTCGTCGGCATTCAAACATCTTTGCCAGTCGCAGAGCTTAACGAAAGAATGCAGCAAATCCCGATCGATGCGATTTATTGCGTGCTGAAATTTGCATGGAATTGGGTTAGAGCTGCCGTAGAAGACGATACCGATTGGTGTGTCCCTCTTGACATCGCAATTGGATCATATTTTCAATTATTCAACGGCGTCTCATCGAAGCCTCCTTGGAACACTCGGCCGTTCGTTTCTTTCCGTCGTTCGTTTGCTCTTTCGCTCGTTCGCTGGTTGTTTTAGGAAAAAGTCTTCGCGATTAAGATGAAAAGCGAATTTATCGAGCGAGCTGTATGTCATGAATGATAATGAGACGAGACATTCTGCATGCTGTTGCTGCTGCCGTTGTTTCTGTCGCCAAAGCCCTTGCCGATGAGATGGTTCTTGTTGTTGTTGCTTTTGCTGTTGTTGTCGTGCGTTATGATGTCAAACCAAACACTTGATCATTATCATAATCGCATAATGAATTCAATTCATGCC
>JANSTV010118485.1:0-18364 GCA_027564135.1 Lestremia cinerea
AATTATAATTATTACATCTTCAATTTACAACAGCTTCTCGTTAAATACATTTGGCTGTTCAAATAATTTTAGTTCCCGACATATCGTTGATGAATTTTAGATTTCCATCTAAATCTTTGCTTTGGATTTGGAAGAATATTGCGAGAACAATGAAACACCTGAGCAAAAGAAATAATTAATTTCTATTTTAAATAACAGCTGAGCAAAGATTTCATTGCGTCAATGCTGAGCCGATACCGCCGAGAACCAATACGAAATCTCCCAAACAGCGTTGAATATTGTAGAAATTTCCCTGCGCTGCGCAATATTCAAAACTTGTTGAGCTCATTTCGTTATCAGCGCAATCAAAACAGATTTTTTGTCGAAATTAATTACTTTTCCTTCGTTTTAAAATCAACAACACATGAATTTATGGAAAAAGCACGCTCGACCGAAAAGAATAAATTTGGCATGAAGCCCAGTGCGGAGTCAGTCAGTTGGTGACAGCGAACCAGAATGAAGTTACTGATTGTGTGTGGTCTCCTTGCGATGTGCTCCTCGGGAGCGTTTGGCATTCTGCCTGCGATTTACAAAGTGTGCGATCCGGCGCAGGGCTGGCAGCCAGTGTTGGTCGGTGATTGCTTCCAAAGTTGCTCGAGCAAACGGACTTGCAAGAATTTGCTCGACGATCAGAAGGGAATATTGAAGAACTGCCTAACTGTATGCGATAAGTCAAAGATCTGCCAATGCCAGGATGGTAAGAGGGAATGCAATGGCAAATGTATCGACGAAAAGACCTGCTCAACTCAGGCAAAGTGTGGTAAGTTCGGGAGTGTGTGAGCGTTGGTCAGTTTCAATTCAATCGACTTTTCCAGGACCTCTCGTTTCCACCCCAACAATCCGTGGCTGTTCGAAATTCGAGTTCAAATGCACGCAGCCCTCGCTTTGCACTTCCGCACAAATCAAATGCGTGTGCAAGGCAGGCCTGGTCGACGATGGCTATTTCAATTGTGTCCGACCAGATGAGGTCAGGAAATGCAAAGCAAACCCCGATCGGGAATGGGATCCGGACTATAACAGATGCAGGGAACGGACGTGTCGACGAGTGCAAAATGGGTGTAAGGAAAGGTTCGCGTGCACTCCTGTTGGCGGAAAATGCGTTTGTAAAGAAGGCCTGGTCGACGACGGTAAGGGAAATTGCATCAAGGCCAACCAATGTCCACGCGGACCATGTAACTCTTTGAAAGCGGAAACCGATAAGTGTGAGGCCGACCCCAACAAGGAATGGCGACCCGCAGGGAGTGAATGCGTGTGGCGCACATGCTCGTTCCTTGGATACGGCTGTGCTGCATCTTATATGTGCGATCAAAAACAGGGCTCATGCGTCTGCCGCGACCCCCTCGTCGAGGATAAGGATGGGAAATGCATCAATCCTGATGCTTGCCCCAGGGACGGACCCTGCTGGAACCTTCCAGTGGAAGAATTGACGGTAGGAAAATAATGAAGAAAGAGTGTTTTCTAAAATCAGCTGCCCACATTTTTTGTAATTTTCAAGGAAACCCAAAATAAATAACAAATATTGCTTTCATGTGGACGCTGGTTGTTTCATTGCTGTGCGAAGGCCCCTGTCACGTTGCCCGAGAGTTGGAATACAGTTTTTCGAGGCCCTTGCACCATTCAAACCAGCACGAATCGTGCGAGGGCCTAGAAAAAAACCTATTTCATCACTCGGTTGCACGAATCGATGCAAGGCGAGAAATAGCTAGTTGAATATTCGATGAAACCATTGTCAATCCGCTGTTGCGAACATACGTAGTTCTCACGAATTCATGTTTCGCTGGGCGATGTCATCAGTGTACTATACGAATGAGCCATTGATCTACGTTTTACAGAGGAGAAAACACCCAATTTCTCCGAAAAGGCGAATTACTCTAAAAGAAATCTTTCTTACAAAAAAATCGGTAGTTTGACAGCTTCAGAAAAATTGAGAAGAACAAACGAAATGCATTTCAACCAGAAAGTGTCGAATGGCTTGAATCAAATTCAAAGATCACGATTGACGAAGAACATTCTATAATCTCCGAAGAACTCTGATTGTTATAAATGAAATTAAATAAAAAATATTTGCATATTCATAAGTGATATTTGTTGTGACAGCGCGTCACGCATGTCAAAAATATCCTCAAGACCGAAAACAGCATTACCGAAATCAATTTTTTTTTTTTGCTTGAGCAGTGCCCAATGGGCACCCAAAAATTTCTGCGGTGAAAAGCAATCACTCACACATTGAAATATGTACTATCGAAAATCTTTCGAAACGCCGACAACCGGGCATCCGGCTATTGCCCAGACGCGCGATAAGAACTAAATGTTTGGGGAGTTCTTTGAATACAATCACAAAGTAAAGTCAAAGGTCCACTGAGAGTCAAGTAAAATGAACGATAAACTGTATGCCAAACACTGTCATATGTTCAAACAATTAGTTTGTTTCCAACTCTCCGACAAATCACCAGTCTTTTGTTGAGCGCATTAAGATGAATATTTTAATATTTGTGCTACTGCTTCATCGAATAATTCCACTAAGCGGTCAAGTGTTCCATATTAAAGATAGTGACAATAGCAAGAGAATACAAGAGAATGGATTATACGTCCCAAATGTGAAGTTGTATAAAGAACTTCGCCCCGAATATCAAAACATTCCTGAATATACGTTTACAAAAGAAAAGGGTGTGCGTCAAGTGATGGTTACATTAGAACAAATATCAGTCGATTCAATATCTTCATTTCGCGCACAAGACATTCCCGTTATACACCACTTCCAACCGGAAGAACCCCTCCGAGCAGAATATTTTTTTTCTCTTTCCAAATTCACGAATAAGCAAACGTATTACGTATTAGAGAAAAGCTCAATGCGAAAATCGGATCTGGATATGAAGGGATATTATTGTCCGCAAGGTGGTACGGTTGATATACCGATACGGCCAAATCGTGATCAACCAAAGTATGTCTTTACACCTCCATTCAGTGGGTGCCATATAGCCATCGATTATGTCAACGATAAATATCGCGTCTATCATGTTGAAGGTGGAAAAGAGAATGCACAATATAATGATTTACCAGCGAAAGATCACGGAGAAGGGCAGGTAGCTGAAATGAACTACAAAGATTACGGGTTTAATACGAAAGACACTTTGTCGAACACCGCTTTCCAAAATAGATTTGGAATGGCTTATGTAGAATTTGATCATCAACAGAACGAATGGATCATAAAATTTCGTGGGGAATGCCCTAACCGTCATACGGCATTCCTTAGAAGCATCGAAATCACAGGCAACCGACGAATTGCAGAAGCATTTCTGCCGACAGAAACGCATGTTTTTCCAAAATACCAAACTATCGTTGGTAGAGTTTCGAAAAAATTTCGAGTTGGAACTGTGCGAAGGCAGTTGGAATCCGATTATCGAGAAACAGCTAAGCAGAATTTACGAGGCTGTTTGGTTTCACGAAGAAAACGAAGCGATACATTCGCATGCCATTTGAATAGGAGGGATTTGAAACAATTTAGTGACGTTGACGGCAGTCCCCTCGATCATTTGAAAATTGACAGTGAGAAGCTTTTGAAATTCATCAAAAATAATCCAGGTGCAGATATGAATGAACAATTGCTACAGTTTATCGAGTCGAACAAGCAAATCAAATCCAAGATAAACGATGCTCATACAATTCTGTTGGAACAAATTCTCGAACATCATGGCTTCGACGGAATGACAATGGAAAAACATTTGAATCATATCGCTGTGCAAGAGAATAATGAATTAATCACTCAGCATAATGTGCATCCAAAGTTTGCCAAATACACAAATCGAATGATGTTATTGCATGGTGCATATAGCACGGCAGTCACATGCTGGGAAAATCACGTGAAGGAGTGTGCACTTGGTGCAGGTGGTATCGGATGGTCATTCGCATCACATCGCATTGAGCAGTTTCTCGCAAGGAAATTCGTTCCAACAGCCTTGGCCAAAATGGTCACAACAACTAAACTTGTCGCCAGTGTATTACCAAACACAGGGCGACTGATGACTGTGGCTGCAATCAAATATGGTCAAACCGCGTTGAGGGGTGGACTAAGTATTGTAGGTGCTGCATTCGATATCTATGATGTAACCGTACAAGTGAATACACTGATCGACTGTAATAAACGCAAAAACACCGATGATCCATGCTCGGAGAAAACCATTCGCGATAGCATAGCATCGTTAGTATTTGATGGTGCATCAATAATTGCGGGTGTTGCACTTGTGTCGTTCCCAGTGGCTGGTGTGGTTGTTTCATTGGTGATATTTGCCGGTCAAATCATTTATAGCGGTATTAGCGCAATCATTGAATATGATAATAAATATCATACAACTGCAATTGAAGACATGAGCATATTTGTTGGTGCCGCGTTGAACATCAAAATGCCCAGCATTGCGGCATTGGATCGCCGTCAAAATGTTATCGATTCACGGGCAAATTTCATTTGGCAGCTGTTGGATAAACAATTTGAAAACTCGACCGTTATCGCATATGGAGCCGGACTGACCCAACCCAACGATGGTGATATATCCACTGCAGAATCGTCGGATATTATTTTGAATGTTGCAAGTCATTTGTTCAATAGAGTGTCACGTGTTACACCAACGCATATTCAAAATGCAATCATGGTATGTTTGCCAACGATAACGATGCAACAATGGGAAATAGATCGACCGAAAATGATTCCAACTGCTCAATACCATTGTGATAATGCAATGGTGATACGTCATAGTCAACGAGTCGGTGATACAGTCATACTTAATCTTGAAATGATCAAGTCCGGGGTCATTGCGGGCAGCAATGAATGGAACAATGTTTTCATGATACATAGAGCAACGAATAGGTGCGTAGAATATTGTCTTTTAGCCATGATTAAGGGCTTTGTATGCAGCTATTTTTGGCTCCTTTTTGATTTTATTCTTCTTTCATCAAAAGCCACACTCAATCACTCCACTTTTCCGGGCAAAATAATGATTATTCGGTTGTCGAAATTATTTCATTTTGCCCAATTCACTATACAACCGAGCCTACAGGGTGTTCGTCCAAGATAAGTCTATATCAGGTAGTGACAAATCTCACACTTGCGGAGTGGATGACGGCACTCGCAAATTCAATAGATTTCAGTGTTGTCCGATGCGAATAAACATCGCGGATCGTGGCGTCACAGGCAATTTGAATAGGTAGCCTCACTAACACAGACGCAGAATATTCTGTCACTACCTGATATAGACTTATCTTGGTGATCGTCAAAGAGCAATCTATTCGAATTTCGCGAAAATACGTCATTTCTTAAGCTTGAATGTCGCATTTTGAAAGGGAGATGAATTCAGCACGACTGACCCATCCTCCCTCAATTCCATCACTCAAAATTTCGTCTTTTGTATTCGCAGATTACATATATTCGGTGGTGATAATGTGTCAAACAGGTTTACATTTGTAAATTATTCAACCGAAACGCAAATATCTGCTGGTCACAACGCGACAAATATAATCGATTTCAGTAGTATGTATTCTCAAATCCTTACGTCAGAACCTGAACTAACAAACTGTTGCTCTTATTTTCCCATCACAGACACCGAAAACTTGGCGAACGGAAGGAGAGTGTACATTCTAATCAGCAATTATAATTTTGAGTTGCTCACCGACCGTCGACAAATGATTGCCGGGAATAGCACAAGCAGTAATTATCATTACATTGGCAAAAAGAAGGACATGGACACGATATCATGCAGTATTTTAGATGATGACTACAAAGAATTGATAATCGATGCCAATGGTGGTGCTGATGAAAACCATTTCGATCTGATAGTCGATTGCCCAATAGTGACCATGTCACCATTCACACGAATAACTAGCGAAAAGCCATTTCTTCATACAATTTATGTCAAAGCAAATGGATATACCGGCCAAGATCTACGATCGACAATTAATGTGAACCGGGCAAATATAATATTCACGGAATTCGATTTGTTAAACGATGCCAAAATGATCTACAAGCCAACCGATAAGATGCTGCAAGTGATTTTATTTTCTTCGAAATTCCAATTCCACGTGATTATCGAGAATTGGATACCAACTGAACGCAACATCACATTGTTTGATGCTTATGGTCGATATATTCGACCAATCCTAAGTGAATATGAACATTCAAATGAAACGCAAATCACAGCATTTGAGTTGCATATGACATGTCCAGCAGGAACATTGAAGAATGTTCTAGAGAACCATCCGGATAATTGTACCAAACGGATCAATGTATCAAATGAGTTCAAAGTGCTTACAATCGTTCAATTCGAAAGCGTTGGGAATTTAATAGTGGGATCGAATTACAATGACATAATTTCGTTGAATGGTAACAATGTCTACGGTAGAGGCGGTGACGGCAATGATATGTATGTCCTGAATATCCAAGATGCCAATGAATTAATCATATTGAATCACGCAAACGATGGACAAATGGATACTATTGCGATGCCTGTCATCCCGGGAACATATCAATCACATGGGCATGACATGTTAATCATTGCTGGCACAACTAAGATTCGAATTAAAAATTATTTCCAATCATTGAATCATCAACACATTTCTTTCATCGATATTGAGAAACTCGAATCTTTCATTCCATTGAGAGACTCGTATCGCATTGTTAAATTTCTTCATGCAACAAACACTCGAAATGTTTACACTCTACATGATACATTCGATGAATTGTGTGTTGTTATCGGTGCGAAAAGGTCCGAATTACGAGGATTTAAAGACAAGATGAATTTGTTGATTATTCGAGACGACGTCAATCCGTTGATTGTTAGAATTGAAAATTACTTTTACGCACGGGAAACTTGGCAAAATATCGAATGGTTTCTTTATGATAATGGAACATTCTCTGAGTTTGAGTTGAATGATTTGGATATTATCGATTATAGGGATAAAATTCGTGAGGATTATTTGGACATTTTCAAGGAATATGTTACAAGCTTTGAATCGTCGATTTCAATCGAACGAAATAATTCGAAAGATGGCGAAAATAGTCGTATTGGGATATTAGTAGTCAAGAAGGCGATTCCTGATGACATCAAAGTCACATCTGATGGTGATTGTTTGGTAATTACTGATCAAAAGTCAATGAATAAAGTTGAGATTCGCGGCTGGGATGCGAATATTACCAATCGGATTGCCAGTTTCGATTTTGTTGGACCATTAATTCCAATTACGATTCGTGGTTTAGATCGGTTTACTTTACAACAAGCGCGCGAAATACAGACATTACTGAATATAGCCAGTGACAATTTTTATTTACAATATGATATTACACCACTTGCGATTATTGCCATGAAATGCTTGATATCAATAAATGGACTCCAACAAAACATTCTCACATATCAATGCATCGGCATGAATACGTTTGATGCACAAATGAGCTTTGCCGAAAAATACTGTGGAAGCGAACTTATTGAATCGTTTAAAGCGAATTCAACGGGCAAACAAATCAGACAATCATCCATAATATTGAGGAATGATATCGCTCTGAATGGATTCAATCGAAATGTATCAGATGCATGTGAAGTCATAATCGAAGATATTTTCAAATTAGAATTGATCAAAGAAGCATTTTCAAGACAATATCTGATGAACTCACAACTATTTGTCAAGGAATACTACACAAATATCACGAAAATTAAGGATTTGGTACAGAAAGGAGCGGATTTAGATGCTTATTCTGAAGATTCATTTGAACGAAGCGTTTTGCACTTGGTTGTTGTGGGTAATCGTACAGACATTGTGAAATTTTTGATCCAGCAAGGTGCTGATGTTAATGCAGTCGCTTCTGATGGTATGACACCTTTGGATTATTTATTGCTTGAAATATATCGCCTGTGCGATGGTACATTTTCATTGAAATGTTACCACGAGGTGGCGAATGTTCGAAATTTGCTGAGTACTGCTGAATACCTTTGTTCAAAATCTGCTAAATTCCATACACTATCGGAACTACATGAAATGATTCAGTATCTTCATTCCTATCTCAAAGACATGTATCCCAATGTCTATAATATGATGGACATTGTTATTTATCGCCTTCATGATAGTCATGAAGATTACTTGTTTTAATCAGGAACATGATCATGATTTTTCCAATTGAACGAGTCTCGGGTGGATTCTCATCAACATTATCCCTCAAATGTGGGCCTCTTTTCGGAGCAAGAGGTGTTTTATTATTATACATAAATCAAATGTATTTAGGGCAAATAAACCAAGATAGTTTGACGAGAAGGACCAATAAATAAATTATTGTTATTTTTTTTCAGAGAAACTTTTCAATTGCTTCTTTCATTCATGCAATTTTTCATCAGCAGCAAAGCTCTTCAATTCCATCATTTAAAATATGTTCTTTTCTGATCTGGGATTACATGACTCGCATCGCCATCTGTTCGACATCGCTTAATTTCCTCGTCGATTTGAAATCGTTTTAGTCGACTTGTAATGAATTGTCAGGCGTTTTTAGTTGAAAATCAATTTATTGTGAAATGGATGAAGACCAGGCAACGGAATGTGATGCTGACGACTATGATCAGCCGATCGACTGTGTTGAGGTCGTTTCGGGAATCCAGCGCAAATGTGCTGAACCTCATAAAAGCCATAGTTTCGGTAATGGGGGACGGAGGTTGGGTGAATGGGGTACCTCTCGTAGTATCTGTCCAAGCTGAGGGAGAAAGTAGCTTTCATTCACCACCCAACAATTCCAACTATCCAACACTTACTGGTAACAGATCGTACTAAGCCCGTATCGACTCCAGCAGTTGTATCTGAAACGGATCAATCGATGTGAATCGCGTAGCTCGCAGCATAGTTGGTCTCGCTTACAACGCGCTTGGCTGATCGAATTTACAATAATCGGAAATTTGCACGGCATCCCTGCAAGATATCCCCTTTCAAATCAATCGAACCGAATCCACGGCATCCACATGATACATACGACCCCATCGAGATATTGCAGACAGTCAACGCCGCGTGCTTGGACACCTTCATTTCCTCAAGCACTTTGACCTCCGGATCAATTCTGAAGGAGATGGAACGTGATTGCGGTCAAATCGACGGGTATTTAACGTACCTTCGACAATATTTCAGGCTGCTCTTGATCTTCTCATTGGGACTGTCCATGATGCATTCATACGCTGCTACTGCGGTATGTCTGGTTTGGGAATATTACTTGAGTATCGCTCCGCTCGGGGTGATGTCAAGTCAACCTTACAGATTAATGGCAGTTGCGCCGCATTTTCGAGAAGCGTGTTCAATTCTGCAAGAAATTTGACGTCAATGAATCGAGTGGGTGGTGGTTACTTCAAGTGACTACCTCCAGATAACGGCTAAGTGACAAGCAGCGTGTACAATCTCCTTTCCAGGACTCGCTCCGATGCTCAATCTGTTTCAGAATCCATTAGTGGTCGACAATCATCAATGGATTGAGATCCACTCACACATCCGAGCAGCCCTCGAAGAATTGATTGTCGTAAGTCTCTCCTTTCTTGCGTCCCAGACACTCACGAATCTCCTGCAATTTCGGCAAATAGACTTCCGGCCTGAAAAGTTCGAAGCCTCGGTGAGATTCGCCACATTGAATGCCCCAGTTCGGTCTTACGCTTCTCCCGCGAAATGCCTCTGCAGATTGACGGATCTACGGATCAAATCGAATGTCACTAACCGACTCAACCTCAAAGGACAAGCCTCACTTCTTGAAATGACTTTTGGCGCATGCTTGCATTTTCTTGACCACTTTCTGAATGTCAGGACTGAAGGGCAACCGATTAGTTTGGATCAAAATGCACAAGACGCAGATCAACATTACTTGGAGATCAACATATGTTGGCAGGCATATCCCGTGAGACTGATGACGGTGGGACGTTCCAATTCGAATCTGCGACGAAAATCAATCATTCAGTTCATTCAAACACGCCCGGACGGGTGGGGGACTCACATCAATCGACACGCATTCATGGTTATGTCATCTCCGTTCTTGGGCTTCTTCAAACATCCGAGCAAACTTTTAGTTTTCGAGTCACTGCCTCAAAATAAGATCAAGTCAATGTCAACTCTACGCATTTTACTGTCGCCAATCATCTTACGAGGCGTCTTTGAAGGCCACCTGAAGCGCTTGCAAATAACCGGAGCTTTTATCATCTGTCACTTTCCTGAGAAACGAAAGCGAATGTCAGACAAGACAAAGCACCCAACACCATCTGAGGCACACCTGGTGAAGTTCTCTTCGATGCATTCCCTCCACTCTGCGACTCCGTCCTTTAGAATCGACTCAGCCACAGTCCTGAGGGCAAAAAAAACAGCTCGTTGATTGAGCTCTGTCACTCGCCGGTCGCGACTCACTTCTTCAATTTCGTTCGTCCCGTTTTATTTGAAAGAATCTTGCAAGCTTTCGCGGCGAAGGTTTTTGTTTCCGCCTCGCCCTTGAAGGTGCTACGAAATGGAGATACGCTCTTGAAGTTCTCGAAGAAGATCAACGTTGAAGGACTTACTTCAGCGCCAGCGCGCAAGCACCGGCAAGGTCCCGTCTGGGATAAGTTGCGGTGAAGCATTGCATCAAATCGTTTCTCTTCCTCTGCGATGCTGCGAATTCTTCGGTGAATTGGATTTGATCGTCTTCCCCTCTGCGGTCAACAGTCATTTGAAATTCAAAATCGTCTTGATTTGAGGATCAAAGTCTTACAATTTGTGGCCATTGAATACGACGTCGATCGCCAGGATGAAATGCTTGTCTTTGAACCCCTTCTGATGCTCCGTAATCTCGACCATGCATTGGTCAATCCTTGAGGTGACAATCTTCTCGGCATTTTTCACCGCCGTGGGATCGCTGAACGAGAGGAATTGACGAATAAAGTCAAGATTCCGGTGGAATTGTCGAATCAACGGGATTTACTAGCCAGCCGCAACGAATCCGGTCCAACACGCAGCCAGCAGCAACACAAGGTGAATGAGTGGTTCCATTGCCATTTTCTCGACGCGACTAACATTTCCGCGAGGGGAAAGTCAGTTTTATGCCGACGCCGAGCAGGATGTTGTCAATGTGATGACGCAGGTTTCTTATCTCGAGCAAACATTAATTATGGTTATTGCTTGTGTGCGGGTTGGAGTCCGCCCCGGTAAACATCCAAATTCTTTGAAAACACGAATTCCAGGCGTTTCATCTCGGTTTTTTTTCGAGAAATATCGAAGACATCGAATGCGGTGAAGTCGTCAAGTTTTTTCAGTGGAGAATTTTCGGTGGAGAACGATCGATTGTCGATATCGAACAGCAGCGAATCGGCTGAGCCAGCCAACCGCTGAATATTCTCAAATGGAACTCTCTTCCGGTGGTCATCTCCAGCTTAGCACCCATCAAAGTCACCTCGCTGGGAAAGATTCTCATGTCCAATGGAGCCAATGCTTTGCTGCAAGCGACACCTATCGTCGACTCTCCGACGAAATAATGCGCTCTCTTGAATTGACGTCAACCAAATTCCATGAATCCAATCTTGTTTCATCGCAATATCGCCCGCGCCCCACTACATCCGTGTGACTGCGTCCGGGAATTGTTTTGAATGCGTAATAAAGAGCAGCCTTCGCTTCAAAAACAAGCTTGAAGCTTCGCAGAACCGGCTTATGTTATTGCTTGACGACATGGCATTACCGCACTCGAAACCCACTTAATTGGTTATTTGTTTACGGAGAAATGGATCAATGTTACCGAGCACTTTCACCGAGTGCTGCAAAAACGAGTGACACTTTGTTGGATTCGAAAATAAAACACAATTCATTGGATTGATGAGCATTTAATCAAATGCTCACTGAAGATGACTCAGTAGAAAGGCGAGAACATGTAACGGTGCCGGGAATAGTTGAACAGAGGTCCCAGAACGGGACGAGGTGGCGGGAAATTGTTGCAAATGGATCGCACTTGGAGGAAACCCATCACCAGGTTGAACAAGGGGAAGCGTCTCAGTGGGTTCCAATCCGACAGCCTGGAGTAACTGGAACGAGAAGATTGCTTTGAGTTCGCTCCGCTTCACACATCTTTCGGGATGACCTACTGGTAGCAGTACACACTCATTCCATGCTCAGCCCAGCAATTATATCTGAAATTGAATTATTAGCGTCAAATACGCTGAGGAGAGACTGGATTCACTTACGCGTTTCCCTGCACTCTGCACCGACCGGACACGTCCACGGCATTCCTGGTGAAAGATCGTTGTTAGTTGCGCCTCATTCAAAAGCACTCGAACATACTTTCCCATCGCCAAATTGCATATTGCGGTGGCCGCAAATTTCGTTTGGCTCGCTTCTTGCGACACAGAAATCGAAGGGTCAATTCTGAAAGGGCAGTGGATGCTTAGACGTCACTTGACTTTAGATGGTCTCCTCTTACCTTCGGCACAAGTCCAAGCTTTTTCTGTCCTCCTCGTTCCGGCTATTCTTGATGCATTCTTGGGCTGCTCTCGCGTTATTTCTGAAAGTCCCAATTGAGAGTCTTCTTGGAGCTGATGGTAGGCTTCTACTTACAAATCAGTGACAGTCTTTCCACATCGTCGTGCAGCATCTTCGATTCTCCAAATGAATGCGTTGTAGCAAGAGTGATGAACGATCTCCATTCCAGGATCCGCTCCGACGGTCAATCTGTGGATTCGGAATTCATAATTTTCGTCCATGTTTGTCAACCGGAAGCACTCACACTTCCGAGCATCCCTTGAAGAATTCTTCATCGTAGGACCCCCCTCCCTTCTTGCTTCCCAAGCAATCACGCATCTGGTACAATTTCGGCTGGTAAACTGACGGACTGAAACGATTGGAGCGTCAGTAAGATTCAAGGCAACGACAGACTCGACGCGGCATTACTTTTCTCCGGAGAATGGTTTCTTTGCATTGACGGCTCTAGGAGGAAATGTTTTCATTAACCAAATCCGAAAGTTTCACTCGAAGACCGGCTCTCACTTTCCAAAGCGCTGCTTAGCGCACTTTTGAATCTTCTCGACCACCGTTTGCATCTTCGAGCTGCAAGGTGAAATTGGAATAAATTTCGAGAAATCTCCAAGAGATCTCGAGAGGCGTACTTGGTGAGCATCATTTTGCGACAGGTCAGACCCACGAGGGTCGTCGATGGTGGGCGATTCAGTTCGAAACTAGAGGGACAATCGTGGGATAAGTTTGAGCGGGTGCATAAGCCGTTGTCCAGACTCACATCAATCGGCACGCATTCATCGTAGGCTTCGAAGGCTTCTTCAAGCATTTGAGTAGTTTTTTGGCATCGACTGTGACCTTGTAGTCTCTGTTCGAAGGTAGATTCCATTGTTTGACGAATGAACATCCCAAGTAGAGCCGTCACTCACTCAACAATACCGAATGCCACTTGGAGGGCATTCATTTGGTCCTTATCCGGAATGTCCGTCACTTTTCTGGTGAAATTCTCCTCGATACACGCCTTCCACTGGTCCACTCCTTCATCCAACATTTTCTTCCCTTCTTTCCTGAGAAGATTACACTTTGTTGGACACTCTGCTCAAAACTCAAAACAATCTTGCGGCGCATACTTGGTCATTTTGGTCTGTTTCTTCGCTCGCGAGAGAACCTGGCAAACTCTCTTAACGAAATACTTCATATCTTTGCTGCCATCGTAGCTTCTGCGCGAAGAAGAACCGAATAAGAATCTTTTCATTTTAGCCCTCATTAAATTTCTCACTTTTGCCCAACCGCACAGGCACCCACCAAGTCAGCCCTTGTGTGAGTCTCGAGGAAGCATTGAACCATATCCTTATCCTTCCTTGTCGACGCCTCATAATCGTCCGTGAACTGAATCTTGTCGTCGTCATCTCTGCAAAAGTGTCATTTCTTGAGAGCCACTCTCGAAATGCAGCAAAGAACTTACAAGTCTTGACCAAAGAACACAACATCGATTGCCAAGTTGTAATGCTTGTCTTTGAATTCCTTCTGGCGAGATCCATGCTTCCTCATGCAAATGGTCACTCGATTTTTGACGGTTGTCTCAGCACTTGTGACTGCGGCTGGATCGCTGCGAGTTGACGAGTTGTTGTGAAATCGACAGAGAAAGTGATGTTGGTGAGACTCACTAGTCGGCGGCCGAGGTCAAGTCCAAGACTAAAGCCAAAAGGCAGAAGCAGAAAACGATCGTCTTCATCGCCATCGTTTGACAAACTTGACAAATACCCGGGTTTAAGCATCGTTTTATACCAAACACCAGGATGTTGCCCAACCATGTTTGCTTCCGCTAAACGCGCACTCCGCACGTCATTATCTGAGGCACATGTGTTTCAAAGGTAAATAGTGGATGCTATTTAATCGAAAAACGATTCTTCCTGGCTTTTTTTTAATTGCCGCTTTCAAAACGAACGAACGAAAATTCTTGTCAAATATTTCGACTAATCGCCGGAAGATTTGATGGTGGCGCTGAGATCACTGAGTAGGTGCACAGTATAGCCTCCTCAACTCGACGGGGGCAAATCGTAGGTGGAAAAAGTTTTTAAAAATCCTGGAATTCAGTTTGGGGAAGGGCTCAGAAGATGCCCCTTACCCCCTTGAAAATTGAGGTTGCCTCCCCCGTTCGTTGTGTTCAGACCCAACAATGAAGGTTTGACTGTTTTCTGACAGAAATGTCAAATTGAAAAGGGTCGAACTGGAAGCACCATAAATTAATGGCCATTTTAACAAATATCAAATGACATTTGGACATTTGACAAACTCAATCGACGAGCAAACAGCAACAAAAACACTTGGCTTTTCGGTGAATTTGATGTTGATTTTTTTTTCGTTGTTTTGTTTGGATTTCTCATTGAAGTTCCTGAACAATAATCTCTTATCGTTGATTGACAGTCGACGTCATTGATTGCAATCAAAACGTGAATTGTCGATGGGAAAATATTGTGAATTGATTTTGTGTGCATTTCGAAAATGACATCGACGAGTACAAATGACGAATATGATTTTGAGCGAATGTGTCGATCGTGTTTGTGCGAGAGTAGTGATTTGAAATTGATTTTGGCTTCGTGGAATGGCACGACTGCCCAAAGTGAGCTGGTCGAATGGCACGATAGACAAGATGCATCGATAAGGCGGGATGCAGCAACGTCCACTGTTGTTGGGGGCGATGATAGCACAGCATATCACGAACTAGTCATGGCCTGTGCTCAAGTCAAGGTGAGTGCGACCGGAATGCTTGGCGGACGACTTGATAAATTGTTTTGCCTTTGTAGATTTTGCTGGACGACGGCTTGCCACAGAAGATCTGCAATCAATGCGTGAATGACCTTCGGAATGCATTCGCCTTCAAGAAGAGATGCGAAGCGAGTGATTTCAAGTTGCGAGAATATTTGCGACGCAAAAATTTGTCAGCGGCGAACTGTGGCGGTGGGGTCAAGCGGGAGAAAACGGAAAGTGTTTACATCAAGCGGGAAGGCATTGAGGAGGTGAATGATATCGATGCGAGTGGTTCAGTCGATGCTGGACCCATTGGCGACGATCCACTGAACCAGTACTTCCTCAAGTCGGACGTGAAAAAGGACGATTTCCTCGATGAGAACCTGGACGATTTCAGTTTTATGGATCAAGACGATGGCGCCAGCGAGAATGAGGATCCAACATTCACGCCGTACGCCAGAAACGACGGCGGCGACTGTGACGATGATGACGATGACGACGAGGATACCGTTTTGGCCAACAACGCGAAGGTGGTCAATGGACGTTATCAGTGCCATATATGTGATCGAACGCTGGCCGATCGAAAAACGTTGAAACTTCACATTCGACTGCACACCGGCAAGAAGCTGAAACGATGTCCGATTTGTGATCGAGGATTCGCCAAGCAGAATCATCTGAAGCGCCATATGACCTCGCACGACAAGAAGGAGTATCCGTGCACGTTTTGCGACGAGGTTTTCGAAACGCATCAAGCCCGACGCATTCATGTGTCTGCGGCCCATGCCGAGGTAGCGGTTCCCGCCCCACCAACGAGCAAATCAAAACGATCGCGACGCTGTGCGTCCGATGGGCCAGAGATCAAGCAAGAGTTTGACGCTTTCTTCTATTTCGGTTCGCCAAACGGTGAAAAGAAATGCATTTGCAAAATATGCGATGCGGTCTTTGATCGAATCGCGAAATTGGTTCGTCATTTGCATTGGCACAGCGAAAGCGATGAATCCTTCCACGGGATCGATTTGATGGCGAAAAAGGACATTTTATTCGAAGAGATCGATGCGTCGACAACCGACGGGATCAACAATGACTCCCTCCGGATGATGATCATGACCCAAATCAAATACAACGTGCGCAATTTTCGATTTTATCAAATTACAAACAAACCTGGCTGGGAGCTGTCCTTGTCCGATTCGGAAACCGATTCCGATGAATCTGAAATGTTTGGAGGCAATGACGTCATTCGGCATGAGCACTCTTGCTCGAAATGTCATCAGAGCTTTGATCGCTTGCACAAGATCATTGCGCACATGAAGCACGATCACGTGGAGGACCCAATGGATTTCGAGGAGTTCAAGTGTCAACATTGTCAGCAATTCTTCCCGAATTCGTTGATTTTGGGGAAGCATTTGCGCGGTCAATGCGAGAACCAGCAGAAGCGCATTGCATGTGCGACGTGTGGCCATCGATTTATGTGGCAGAGCAGCTGTGATGTGCACGTGGAAAAGATGCATCCAGCTCCGTCGCTGGTCAAAGTGGCGATGACACGAGTTAAATCGGAACGATCAGCTGATCAACCCCGTGAGAAATCCTTCATTTGTGAGATTTGCTCGAAAGGTTTCTATCGGCAAGAGCACCTGGATCGCCATAGGAAGATCCATATGCCCGCCGAGAAGAGATTCTCCTGCGAATTGTGCAAGAAACGGTTCAACCGGAAAGACAATTTGAAGTGAGCGTGATCGTCGAAAGCTTTACCCAGCCTTTTCTAATCCATTTCTTTATCGTTGTTGGTCTCAGGTCTCACATGCGAGTCCACAAACCGGAAGCGGAAAAAGACAGCACCGACAAGCACTTGTGCGTCTACTGTGGACGAAGCTTCTCAAATTCCTCGAATTTGATCGTTCACATGCGGCGACACACTGGGGAGAAGCCATATAAATGTGATCTTTGCGATAAGGGTGAGATAACGGAGTGTGGCAGGGGTCGGAAGTCTTCATTCTGATGTGTTTATTGCCACAGGTTTCCCACGATCGTCAGATTTGCAGTGCCATCGAAGAACACACACCGGGGAGAAACCTTGCCTCTGCACAATTTGTGGGAAGGGGTTTTCTCGCTCCAACAAACTTGTCCGACACATGAGGTGAGTACGGTAGTTCCTGCTGTCCAATGCGATTCGCTCACAATCTGCTTCCTCCCTCCAGAATACACACTGGAGTTCGCCCCTACAAATGCACTTATTGCGAACGAGCTTTCACACAATCAAATGATCTGACTCTGCACATCCGGCGTCACACCGGAGACAAGCCCTATGTGGTGAGTATCGTATTTCTCCTCTCCCCCGTATCAATTCTTACGCCCAACCTGAACCCTCTACAGTGCGGAATATGCGGTGATCGATTCATCCAAGGCACAGCCCTAGCCCAGCATCGTCGGATGCAAGGCCATTACGAGGAAATCAACCAGGCAACACCGTTCTCCAGCATCAGCGTCAACAACCCGAATCGCTTCACGAATGCAAATCGGGTGAATCGCATTGGACTGGCGACGACAGCTGGACTCACCAGTACCACGGATTCGACGGTGATGGCATCGACCAGTGGCAAATCTGCCACCACAACCATTCATTCGCCAATCAAACCATTGATTTCGCTGGCGATTTCCACAAATGGATCGATTACAACACAGAGTCTTGGGGGTGCCACCATTGCACCGTCCACTTCAACGGTGCGAGGTTTGAACAATTTTCATCTGAACGGAGTGAATCAGATGCCGGTGCCTCTGACACAGAACATGCCTCTGGACGCAAGCGGTGGCACTTATTTGCCGAATGGGGCCTATTTGCCACCTTCGCTGCCTCCGCACACCAGCCAAGAGGTTGCCTCCTTGTTTAGTCTATCTTACCAGCCCGGCTACAATTGACCTGTCCACAATTTCTGAGAATTTCAAGTGCTTTCGGTGGAGGTTCTTCCCGAGGGAACCGTTGCATTAACTCGGACACAAATCGCTCTTTCGAACCGAACCGCCAGTAGGGCGATTCACAAAATTCCAGCAATTCCTAAAATCAAAATCGATTTTCTTCTTTCAAAAAGACGAAAACCACAAATGTCGATCAAAATGCAAC
>JANSTV010118596.1:0-18362 GCA_027564135.1 Lestremia cinerea
CACACACACACACACACACACACACACACACACACACACACACACACACACACACACACACACACACACACACATATGTGAATGATTTTCGACTGAGCGTGTCTCGTTTTCGTTTCATCGGTTGATCAATTCGGTTGGCTGGCTTGTTTGGCCTGTTTGTTGGTGGCAAAGCGGCTATTAATTTGTTTTGATTATCTACTCATTTCGTACCACAGTATGTGGCCAATAGAGATAATGTCCATGCGAAGGATTGTGATTTGAATTGTTTCAATTGGCATCAATCGAAATAGGGTTTCATGCTGCTGTTGCTTTTGTGTTGCCGTTTCCTTTTATGTCATCCACAGAGATTCATTCATTTCAAATGGTTATGGTGATTAACAGACCAAAGGTAAATCACCTCATCGCTTCGTTTTGAATGCCAGACAATGCTGGTGAGCACGTAATTATTTCACCGCCAAATCCCATAAGTCAATGGACTATTTGATTTTTTTTTTCTTCTAGAGCTGGAAGTCCGCAAATACATTTGCTTGTATACTATGACAGAGACTCGCAAAAGAACCGAAACGATGGAACGGAACAACGAGAAATGTTGAGCAGAACACAAGAATCGCATAAAAATAAAGAATGACCAGATAAAGAACGAGAAACGACACGTACATTAACGTAGCGTGAATAACGAACCAACACCATATCACCTTCAGCACGTCCATGGACGACGACGATGAAGATGACGGCGGTGGTGGTGTACTGATGCTAACTGTGCTTCGGTCTTTGTCTCAACGAATGGTTCAACGTTCAAAACGCATTTTGCACGACCGCTTTTATTCGGAACAGCGGCTGTCAAATCCGCCAAGCCAACTAGACTTTCGGCAGCGTGGATGCGAGTGTGAGTGTGAATGATTCGGCAAATTACCGTTGACCACGTCGTCGAGTGGTTGATTTGACCGCAACCGTATGGTTCCTTTTGTGGAGAAGATGATATTTGAATGTGTCTTACCTGGGTATACAATCGGATGGTGTCCTGTCCACTTCCCACGCGGCGAACAATTTCATCGGAACTGGTTTGTTCATATTGGACAAACGTTCGATGCGTGTTGGTTTTTCTGTCATTGTTTTCGACATTTAAGACGATTTATTTTGCGAAAATTTGTTGCCTTTTTAATGTTTTGATGTTGCAATGGCACGGTCACGGCTTCTTCCTCAATCGGACCGGAACACCGTCAACGACTCAATACGAGATACCGTGTTGATTCTCACGAAGGCCAGAGCAACATTCACAGAAAATTGCACAAATTCGACAACACAACAGACTTTCATTGATGTACACAGACACTAGACACACACACTAGCACCGATGCGTATGCAGACATTCGACGCGATATAACGATGAACAAAAACATGAACGCGCGCGACACACACCGAAGGGAACCCCTTTTTCCAATCGGATTTGCTCGTAATTCGGTAGCTGGTAGCTCGCAGCTTGGTATTACTTCTACTATTGCTGCCAATACCCTTTCCGTGTATCGACAATGTAATTTGGGGACAACGCACTATCGACAATTGCACCAGCAGCAAACTTTTGCTTCTTCTGTGCTTACGTTTGTTGGCCCATGTACAGGGTTTGTTATTGGCTTGGCTGATTAGTTACGCTGGTTAGTGCTCGACTTATTTATTTATTTTCCACTTTTTTTTCTTCAGCGTCTTCTTCGTCTTATTTGACGAAGCTTGTGGCTGTTGTTGTTATGATTATTATTGATAGGTGCTTCGTGCAATTCGTCTTCTCATAAAAGTACGAAACATTCGAAGACAATAAACACAGATATTTACATCAATTTGGAGCTTCGGCTAATGCCTTAATTTCTTCATGCACTCACCGAAAAAACCAATGAGTCTACTCATATCTCACAATTCGGTACTTGCATTTTGTACTTTGCCGATTCCCGTCGCAATGCATTCATTCATCCAATTGGAGTATTGCTCACGATTCCCGAATATTTTCTGTATAACACAAACGAACAAGTTCTAAATTTTTGCACATTTCACGTTAAAATTTATTTCAAAAATGGTTATTATTTCTGCTCTTGACATCTCTTGCTATCCTGATTGATATATTTCTATTTTATCGAAATTCGACCGAAGAGCTAAATGAACACACGTCAATCCACGAGAAAACTTCAACTGTTTGTGTTCGTTTTATTGCCGTGATGTTTGCATTGATTCTCTCGGCTGTTTGTGCTGCTCGCTGCTGCTCTGCAATAAGTGTTGACATATTTACGACGACAAAGGCGATTCCCATTCGAGAAAAGTCTCCAATGACGGCGTTTACAATGCATTTTCGATTAACCCTCGAACGATTCCAACATTAACGGCCTATTCATGTTGTTGGACAAACAATGTGATTTGATTCACATAAAACTCACTGTGGACCCTTCCTCAAGACATTTTAGTGGAATTGGAATGCCCCAATCAAAATAGAAATCACCGGCAATCGTCTCTCGCTCAAATTAGACTATCTCACAGTCATCACGGTGTTAGTCTCGAATGGAGAGTTTCATACGTCAAACATTCGTGTTGTGGTAGCATTGCCGACAGTGAACTCTCGAATATCTCGTTTTGATAATTGCACAAAAAGCAACGAACCAATGGCAAATCAAATATGAATTTTCCAAATGAGGAATTCGTTGTCGCTCGAATCAACTGTTTGCCTTTAGCTTTTCGACGTAATAATTTGACATGAGAAACGAAAATTTGATCAAAATAGATTTTTATTACAAACAAAATATCAATGGCATTGGAATGTCAAACTTATTAAAAAGTCAAATATAAAAAAAATCGAAAGATAAATCTTGAATTTTCTTGTTTCCTTGGAAAATTAAACGAAAAACGAATCCACGGGTTATGGTAAATAGTAGCAATTCTGAGCTTGAACGGCATGGGGATGATGCGGTGGTGGTGGAGGCGGTGGGGGATGACCGCCAGTCCATATGTGACCGTGCTCGTCTTGATACGGGGGGCCCTCATAGTAAGATGAGTTCACCTCCAGCGGATACTCCAGGGATGATTGCAAATGTCGTATGTAACTAATGGCGATTCTGTGAATGAACGTTCAGGGGTAGATGAGGGCTTAAGAGATTGCGGTCGTTGGAAATTTAACCGTACTCACCTCAAACATTCGATTTTGGAATATTTCTTTCCGGACGGTTTCGAAATGGGCAGTTTTGATCGCAACAAATCGAATGCTCGATTCATATCACGCATTCGTGTTCGCTCTCGATCGCAAGCGGTCTTTTTGTAATCTGAAATGGGCAACAGGAGGCAATCAGTACTGAAAGTTGGATTGCTAGAAATGGATCTGCGCAAAGGGATGAACTGTGAAGGATGAGGATACAAATGCGTGAAGAACACTTTCTTTTGGAGCCCATCAATGGAGACTCATCAGTAAAAGTGCCGACAACGGCCTGCCATTCACTTCCGTCATTCTTGTTGATCGCCTCTTGCGGTAATGATGAATTGAAAAATTGAAAAAAAAACCAAGAAACAAGCATCGCAGTTGCGATTCGCATCGCGAACATACGCACTTGACAATAGAAAAAAAACGAAAAACAAAATTTGAATAAAAATTCTGAGAGTGTTTTACCATTTGAGTCAACATAAGTTACATTTGTTGAATATGATGTTGATGGAGGCAGATTATTTTTATAGCTGACAGATGAAACTGCGGAAAAAAATGTAAATTAGGAAAGCATTTCTTGTAGTTGACGTGATAATTTCGGTTAACTCAGACGGTTACGGGTTCACACGTGGAAAACAGAGAACATATTTTGTCGCTGAACATATGAATCGGGCATCAGCTCAGAGGGCCAAAATGCCTGTTGCACACACGTACAATCAACATTTGAGTAAATATTGCCAAAGATTCCGAATGCGAAATTCGAAAAACCAGATACGGTGTGATCAGATACCAAGAAGCTTTTCCACTCATTAATACAACGAGCGTATATTGCTTGTTTGACTGCAACGTTCGCAAGAGAAAGAAATCAGTAGAAATCACCACGTCATCAATGAGTGCTCGAATGATGAATTTTATGCAAATGCGAAATGGTCCTTGTGTGAATGAACCTCGGCGCCTCCCCCTGCGACCGGTATTTACCTCGTTCTAAATTCTGTGCGGAGTTGCCTTTGTCGATGGCCGCCGGATGTGATATGTTCCAGGCACTGTTTGTCAACCGGACAATTTTGTGCTCTTGAATGTCCGAGTAGGGTGTGAACGGAGGCGGAACAACCTCTTGGATATCATCAGACCAAGCTGGATGAGTAAGGGTGGGCCGATGAGCCACTGGCGCACAAGGATATTGTTGAACGGCGGGTAGAGGAGGTGGTAGTGGTGGTCGATTTACTCCACCGATTTCCAAAATCGTTTTCGGCTCTTCTTCATCCACTTCACAAATCACTAAGCTGCCTCGAGATGTCATTGGTGAGGAAAGCGGTTTGGTTATTTTCAAATTGGACATATTTTTTCACTGACTTTCGTCCGCTGCCACTCAATCACAACACAATCCAAATCTTTATATTTCACTAAAATCTATCCGACAGAAAACCACTGAAATTCACTTCAAATTTTCTCCAAAATTCGAAAAGAAAAGCAAAATAAATGCAAACAATATTATTCCAATTACTGTTCATTTGCGCCCGATCGTGGTGTTCACTTGAGTGTCACTGTGACTGAAATATTACTTAACATCGCGATTGTCGCCAGTGAATGAAACGAATAAACGAATTTTTAATTTCCATCTTTAGCATCTATCTGATGCTGATCATGTCGTTCAGCCAATAAATGGTTGAGAAACGTGTGATAGGTACCTACCTACCGTCGTCAATCGCATATGTGGTCGACGACATGGAGATGTCGTCAATAAATATGTAGATCATGTTGGTGTTGTATTGGATTCAATTGAAGTCAAATACACTTCAAGCAACCCGCCAGTCAGTCAGCCAGTCAGCCAGCCAGCCAGCCAGCCAGCCAACCAACCAACCATCCATCCGACCAACCAACCAACCTGCCACACCAGCCCAAACACAAACCGTGAACAAACACTCACACATCCAGCCATCCCATCAGGTAGTTCGGCTTTTCATCATCACACATTTGTCGCCCAAGCTGCGGTGACGGAATATTTGTAGCTCATGCGATTGTTATTGTGTTTAACATCTCAAAATGAGGAGAAACGTAATAAAAAAAAGAAAAAAACGAAACTGAAAAAAAAAGAATAACGAACTGTTCAAACAATAACTTCGTTCGAAATCTAAAATGCATTTTTAATATGGTGAACTAAACAATGCGCGATAACAAAAGCTTCTTCACATTTTCCATCAATGCAACTGTGTGCAAGGATAGCAACAGGTAGTTCTCGTGCCGATGCCATTTCGGTTCGAGATGCACAGCGAATCGAATGCAAATTTGTCAGCGTTCTCTCAACATTCAAATTGCCACAGACCATTGGGCAGCATCCACCTGAAAATTATTTCGAGATATTCTCTCTATCAATTGAGTGATCTTTATACGAGAAATTCCATTTTCTCGAAATTGTATATTTTCTGCTTCTTCTTTTCTTTTCAAATAATTTTAATTTGTTCAAATACAAGTGTTGAACACATTTTTCGTTTCACGTTTGTGATCGCTTGACACGAAACATTTGTCCGCGACCAAAACTACACAGACACAAATGGTTGACTTACTTGCGGCCCCGGGGAGAGGTTTGACATCCAAAGCTGAATTCTATTATTATTATTTATTTTGTTTTTTTTTTTTTTTTTTTTTGGAGTTGACACGTTTCGAAAACGAATAGCACGAATATCTCAAATCAAAAATGCAATGCGAAGAAATTGGCGCCAAACCATCAAGCGGGCCGTTGATCGTTATGTTACCAGTTCCGAAATGCATTATGCATTTCAACTCCCATCTACTGCAGAACCTACAATCGACACGATTACCCACAATTATTTACATAACAATGATCAGAGCTCACTTGCATTCGCGACTTGTGGCGACCATCGACCATCGGACGATTTTCTTTCTATTTCAGCGAATATTGTTCGATTTCGAGCTCTTTTACTCGAAATGCAAAACAATTCAAATGAACAACAGAAATGGAAAAACTGAAAAAAAAAAAACAGTAAAAATAATGAAAACAAAACCGTCAAAGACCCATAACTCTAGAGGTCTATTGTCGGCCAGAATGGTTCTTTCTTCGATTCGTTTGGTTTTCTTTGGATGGTCGTTCGTTTGGGCGATGATCCGTTTGAGATAGATAAATGATACAGTTTAGGAAGTGGCTTGGCATTGACTTTTGTTTCGGAACATAATAACTGAGACTCAATGGAAAAACGGAAGTGAACAATGTTTGGTTATCGGGGTCTTTTGTTGCCTCATTTGTGTCTGGATTTGTCGTTTGACGAGACACCGAGCGGAACGAAGAGCATTCAACCTTTCGGAAAAGGTTTCTCACCAACAGTGAAACGGCTTCGACTACAGTCACACTTCACCCTCTCAATTTGGTGAGCGAATTTCAGAATTTCAATAAGTCAGCGATGACCGCCGTCGTGGCGATCGATTCAAATCATCCACGTGTACAATGTTCGTTCCATGTAAATCGTAATCTGACATCACCTACGTTGTCGTTTAATTATAGGCATTACTCAGAACAAAATTATGTTTTAAATTATTTATTTATTTCTTTTTTTTCATTTCTTCTCTTGAATTGTTTTCTCTTTCGCAAATGAGTCAGCAATATCGATAATCGCTAAACGTCTATGAATTTGTTTTTGAAAGGAAAGAATGGTGAACGGAATTTATTTACAAAACAATTAGAATTGAAACTGAAACGAAATTGGCGGATTTGTAATCCGGATTTTAGGTCACCACACGGAATATTCAATAAACAATGAACCATAAAATATTAATTCGGTTTTCGAGCGATTTGTGAAAATTATAACAGTTCAGTTGTTTATCTTTGGCGTTCTCGTTCTCATTGACAAATGTTTTCAAGCATTTTCGAAATGGAAGAAAAAACACCAAAAATAAAATCAACATTGAGTGTCATTCGATTAACGCCGGATCTTATAATTTCAATTCACGCAGAGCGAGGTATGAGTCAAGCACCTCCTCGGTGACCAATTTGCGTTTCTCTTGAAATTCGGCTACGATTGGTTGGATTGTTTCGATGGCGATCTTCTTGATTTCACCGGTGAGGAGTTCCCCAGAACTGTACGCCACTCGAATCCGATCCAACTCTGCATCATCTGGCAAGAAGAACTTCAGAAGTTGGTAGGCAACGTCAATTTCAGTGTCTCCACCCTTCGCACGGTGCTCTTCGATGGACACCTGACCGCCGGAGAAGGCATGCTTGTTGATTTTGGTTTTGATTTGTTTCGGAGTGTCCGTCAGGAATATCGCCGAATTGGTGTCACTGGCAGACATTTTCGTTTTCGCCCCTTGCAGAGCAGGAAAGAAAGCTGAATGCAGTAGAGCAGGTTTCGGGAAACCAAGCCGGGGCGCCACGTCACGCGTCATACGGAAGTACGGATCCTGATCGATGGCGCATGGAATCAAGCACGGAACCTTCAGAAGATTCTATTTAGTACAATGTTCAGATGAGGTGCAAATAAGAGGCCTACCTTTTGATTGCCGAAAATGAATGGAAACGTTGATGAAAATGATGGTGCTGCCTGAGCCGCAGGGAATCCAATCTTGCCAATTGGATCGGAGTCACCAAATCCAAAAATGCCTTTCACTTGATTGAATGTCACACATTTCTGAATGCGGATCACATTTTGATACATGGCTGGGCATTTTCTGAAATATTCCGGATCAGAGCTCGATCTCAATTCAATTCAATTCAAAACTAACCCAAAATAATCCAAATTCGAGAAAATGAATGTTTTGTTCAAATCAAATCCAATCGCGATGATGTCCTTGGCATTCTCTCGTGCCAATTTCATAGATTCCTCGACAGTCAAATCTTTCCACAACGTCTTTTCATCGTCGGTCAGTTGAATAATTAATGGAACGTTGAAAGCTTCTTGTAACCATCTGTAAGTGGGATGTTAGTGAAAGAATTCGACCGTGAAAGCAATACACACAAATCATCGATCACTCACTTTGTACAAATGAAAGGCACTAAATGACCCAAATGCAGTGAACCGGATGATGGCCCACGTCCAGTGTACAAATAGAATGGCTTGCCTTCTTCCTTCAGCTTCAGGATGGTATGCAAATCGCGATGCGAGAAGAAGATTCCGCGTCGAATAAACTGATGCACTGGCTTGTTGATGATTTTCTCCATTCTCTGAATTATTGCTTCATCGACTTTCGAACTGCCAAACCGTTCTGTGGAGAGAAATTTCAAATAAAAATTGTGAAATCGATTGGATCGGTTTCATTACTCACTTATCAATTTATCGTAATCTATGCCAGTGTCTGATTTGCTGGCCACGTTCCATGGATCCACGAAGTCGTCTTGCTCGTTTGTCAACGTCAACGCTTCCACAGCGGCTTCAGGAGTAACATCATTATTTTCGGTCATTTTACCTCTTGGTTCTGCAAAATTTCAAATGATTCTAGAAACTATCCACTAAGATGGGGTTGTAGAGACGATGTCACACAGAAAATTTCGTCACGCTCCAATTGGATAGCGTCACTTACTCGAATCACCTGAAGATATGCCGCAATGAACAAGAACCCAACAAGAAAAGCATGCAAATCTCCTTGCGATTCGGCAAGGCAGTGCACATTTTGACAGTTTGACAAACGAAGCCACGTTTATACAACTCAATCATTGTGGATACTCTTCACTTTATCAACAACATACGGTTGGATAGTTTTTCTCTACACAAAATTGCAATTTTCGCGAGTCCTTGATTACAATTTTTTCGTGGTTTTGAAGAAATCACCAAGACGATTCAAAAGTGAACAAATCAGTTTCGTTCTTAAAATTCTTGATCTTACCCAAAAACAATACGAGAAAATCGGAAAATCGCAGCAAACCGATGTAAACCTAACCATTCGGTCAGAGCGCAAACTTCACAACCGTCAAATGAAATCGATTCGAATTTGGAACCAACTTCACGATTGTATATAACATCATTCAATAATCGCAAGGAAAGAGGAAAAAATATTGTCGAATTGGGTTTTGAATGAAAATTCGTCGTATTGTCGTGTTAAATAGCGATAATTTGATCGAAAAATGGGCACCGAGGTGATAAACATCAACGTGGACGTGTTGCAAGAGCGATTGGACAGGGCCAAGAGCAATTTAAAAGGCTTGAATGATAACATTCGTAGGATCAGCGGACGAGATCCACCCGATCAATTGAGGTTAGTAAATTCGAGTTTATTTTTTGATTGAATCTAATTGTTGTTTCGCACAATTTGCAAAACTGTTGCTGATGTATTCGATTTGATTTGCAGGGGTGACCGGAAACGAAGCTTCGACCGTCGAACAGATCGAGGAGGTGAATACACAGATAATCGCAACCGGACTAACCGTGGTGACAGTCCACCGCAGAAGCGTAAGCCTGAAACGAAATCGGTATTCAGTCGATTGTCTGGGCCACCACCGAATCGAGATGATGACCTTAAGCCAAAAATCAATTCGCGAATCATTCGTGAACTGCCCACCAAACAGGAAATTGTTGAGGCACAGGGCAGCGATCCAGCATCGCGGGCACGAAATCGACGCATGTTTGGTTCATTGTTGGGCACTTTGCAGAAATTCTGCCAAGAAGAATCTCGATTGAAACAAAAAGAAGAGAAGAAAGCCCAAATTGAAAAGAAACTGGAAGAGCAGGAGATTCAAGAACGCGAACATATGAAGAAGGAGCGACAAAATTTGTACATAAATCGAAAGCGACAGCAATTGGAGATAAAAATGTTGGAACAGAAGATGAATAGAATGAGGGAATTCGCCACGTGGGAAGAATCCAAGAAGCCACTGATGAATTTCATCCGAACCAAGGCTAAGCCACGTATTTATTATTTGCCAAAAGTTTTGGATAAGAAAACCCAACGCCGGCTGGAGGAATGCAAACGTGACATTGAGAGTAAGTAGTCATTTCAGGCACCAAACATGATTGTAATGCCAACCATTCAACTTTTCGGTCGTTGAGAAACGTTGCGGTTCCTCCCTAAGTTTCGCTCTCATAGTATTTACACAGCCGATGGTTTCGTGATATGACGTATCATTCTTGATCGAGCTGTTTGATGAGCAACATGTCACCCAGTTTATGTTAACGACTCTGAAACGATGTCACGCGCTCCGAACTATCATTTTTCGAATTCGTGGAATGTAAATTTTCAATCAAACAGCAATGAAACCGATTGCGTGTAATAGTAATACTTCTAAATGCATTCGAATTTCTCATGAGTTTCACAGCGGAATACCAATAGATGAAAAGCAAAAAGTGAATTAGAATTCAACGAAATATTCATTTCAATCATGCGTTTTCATCGGTTCGAATAGCAATTAATTATGAAATTGTTAAGTCTGAATGCTGATGGAGCAATTAGTTTGATTAATTTCGGAAGGTTCGAGAGACGCGAACTCCATTTATTTTAGCTGAGTTGAAGCCCATCGAACCGATGTGAATCATTTCGGATAGCGACGGACGATGTAGGAGTGCGTGAAACCACCTCAAACATGCATAAAATCCCATTGGAATAACAGCAAATACCTTGCCAACCCATTCCTTCGATGCGGGCTTGATGCCATTCAACAATTGTTCCCCATAAAATTTAATTGTCCGTGCGATTGCACCTCTGCGCCGTTCTTCAAAGTCAATTGTACACAAAAGGCGAAATATGTTCATTTCTAAGCATTCACTGCATGTGACACCGATAAATTTTCATGAAAATTACATATCGCGACGCCACGGCATAATCTTAATTCCAGTTCACAAAGAATAATTCATTCGCAATGCTTCAACTCTTTTCATCGCCGGTTGTTTGTCTATCCAAACATTTTGGCTGGCATAAGTGATGACAGACGATGGCATCACCACCGTACTCGCATGGGTTTAAGCTACCGCATCGCTTCGCATTGAGCCGCCGTATGTTTTCCATTTTGTAATTTTGTATGCGTGCTGGTTAGGATTGCTCGTTCAATTTCCATAATATGACGCGATAGGTTCAAAGCCAAGGCTTTTGTAATAAAATATGAAAATTAATTTTTATTAAAATAAAATGTCTATTGTGTCGTGTTGTGTTGCTTTCTGTCATGTCGTATTAGTGCCGTTTAATTATTAATTTTTCATAAATTGCTTTAAACTGATTTTTCCACTCATTTTGAAATCACCGGTTCTCGTCGATGAGACTTTCGAATCGGCTCAGCAGGATCCGTGGGAGTTCGTCTTAAGTGTGATCTCATCGACCTTTCGATAAGTTTACGTCCCATTCCAGCTGTGTCACCCCCATCCAGTGCACCTCATCCTCGCACATGCGAATTTCATTGGATTCACCATGAATTTCAGCCATTTCACATAATCTCCAATGATATTCAATTCAATTAGCGAATATTTTGCATCTGTTACACATCCCGACCAGATTCCACAATTATTCGAATGCCGTCGATTGTTTTATGGATGGCGAACACATGATTTAATTCTTTCAATGCGTTTAGCATACGCAAAGCGTTCTATGCTGGCACACGTGTATTTGGTGGTGTGTGCGTGTGTCTGGGTGGACGGATGGAGGGCTGTTGCATTTGTATGTGGGTACGCCAATCCTCGACACAGCGCTTTTTCAACAATCACCCATTTACACGAGATCGCTTCAAACCCATCCGCTCGAACCGAATGGCGTTTATAAAATTATTAATAAATTGATTGTAAATTTCAAAAATGTGTATGCGTCTGGCAAAGAGTGGTCGAATGCACATAGTTTTTGTTGAATTGGCAAAAATCTATGTTTTTCCATCGGTTATTATTACGGTCGTTCAATTTCTCTCCTTTCCCTGGGCCGTCCTCCTCCTACTCCCAGTCGAATATATAATGATTATTTTGGAACATTTTGATGTGGAAAATAAATGAATTGCATTTTGGGAATCAACCATTGCGATGAGAATCGGCGGGGACGACAGCATTGTGGATGGGTTTAGGACCGATTCGTTCGACACAAAACAAATGAATAGTTATAATTTTATTATAAATTTATAATTCTTGATATAATTGCCATCATTGGCTCGGTTAACCTGCGAATATTTTCGAATTATGGCAAATGCGACAGCGTTTTTCAATTCGTTTTTATTTTGTTTCGAAAAAAAACAAGATGACAAAATAATGGCAGCGAGCTTCGATTTTCATATTTGGACAAAATCGTTCCGTATAGTTCGAAAAACGATCAATTTGACCGGTCGATCCAACCCCAAGAAGGGTCGTCAACACAAAATAACCAGCCATTGAATCATCTGCAGCAAATATTCTAAAGGTTCATGCCAATAATGAACATGCCTCACCGAAAAATACTTCATTTCCGCTATCAAAAAAGAAGCAAAACGTTTATGATATTTTCGCTCGAATGGTTCTCGTCGATTTCGTTTTTTCGTGATAATTTAGACCAATTCCTATTGATTTTCTCATATATCGTTTGAATATCGATTTGATTTTCAGAACAAATCGAGAAGAGACGTGCTGAGGTGAATGAAGAGCTAGCTGAAATCGTGAGTCGTTTTGAAACAGCCACTGAACAATTGCAAACATCCTCAAACGATTCAAACGCATCGAATAATCACAAGAATGATGGCGGCGAGAAATACAAGGACGCGTCGGAGAAACACGATCGACGCCATTCGCATAACGACGAATTCGACGATGAATCAAATCATGAAAATGATGATAATCGAAATGTCGATGAAGCCGAAAACACAGATGACGATTATGAGGACGTTCGAATGAGTGAAAGTAGGTTTCAGTGAAAATTTCATGCGATTCTTGTGATAATCATTTAAATTCCATATCTTTCAGTTTCAATCAAAGTGGAAAAGGACGATGACGAGAGCAAGCCCTCGAGCACCAACGATAAGAACACGAAACCGACATTGGATTCATTGGCGATTACCCAGAAAACCACTCAACGAAACGATGAATCACATCCCGAATCGTCAAAAATTTAGTTTGGCGCAGGTGAAATTTGAGATGCATCAACAATGATTCGTCAAATTTCAGTATTTTTGGGACAACGCCCTGAAATTCACTTCTCCAATATGCTCTTCCTTCAACGATCTCCACCAAATCGCCATTGCAGTCTGTTGGAAGGTCCACAAAGGAGTCATAAGTCTTATTCGATTCCGATTACCCCGGGAAATGGTCATTCAAAACAAATCCGTAGGAAGAAGATCATAAATTGTTTTCTTTCTTTTGCGAAACATTTCTGCACAATTTAATTCGTTTAGTTTTTGCGTTTGATTGCCGTTAAGCTACATTGATCTCGATTTTCAAGTTTCGGATAGCAAATCGGTTTGTAAAGGACACCCACTTCATTCACAGTACATTTTTTTTTGTTGTCAAACCAATTTTGACTTCGCTGCGACAATTTTATTTCATTTGAATTTCGAAAAAGATTTTCATTCGAATTGGTTTATTTCAAAACATTTAATAAACGAAAAATGATTGAATACAAAATTCTCAGTGAATAAAGTAGATTTCATTTCGAGTGAAACATATTTCTTGTCATTAAGTTAGCGAGTGAATACAATTCTCTTTGACAGGACGAATACAAATACAATTCCTTGAATAGCTTCTATTCAGCCAAACATCATATTCGACGACATTTTCCACGAAGTTCTGGGGATCATCTCCTCACTGGTGAAGCAGCCCAGAACGGGCATCGATGGATGTAGTATCGATACAAATTCAGAGCAAATGGAAACTGAACATAAATCCTATCGGTCCATTGAAAAGCTATCTCGTTTACGAATTTCATTTCGATGCCATAATTTTAGCCTGTGTACATAAATCTGAGGGTAAAAAACATTTTCAGCCACTGATGAAAGTGCATATTTCATGTTTCTCGAACGTTTGCGGTGTGCATGAAATGGTGTGGTTGATTCTTGGTGTAGAACGTTCTGATGCTGAGCAATTTCCCAGAAATGAGGTAAGTCGCATTATTCATTTTCTCAAAACCGAAATGAAGCGATTCAAATTGAATATGTTAAATATTATTTTAAAGGTTTATTGTTTCTGTTTGGTTCAAATTGCGATATTGGTTCTCAATTGACTGCTGAATGGTTCACCCAATTGATTTGAGCATATTCATGGTGTACAAGATCGGGCACAGGAGGGATATTCGTGGAAAAGAGATATATCCGATGGAAATGGTTTTTATTTTACTGCTTTCAAAATGAAAATGAACAGAACCACAAGCCAATGGATGAAAAACACGCGAAAGTGGAAAGAAATTGTTGTCATGTTCGATTGGAAACTATTGCTGAATCGAATAGAGACATCCGACCGTTGAGCCATTGAAAGTTAAAATAATATTCAAAGCCCATTACTTGTTTGCCAACCGCACGAAACGTGGTGAATGAATGTCCGTAAGAAACATGTATGCATGCCAGCATCCAGTCATTGGGAAGGAAACAAAAACATAAACAAAAACAGTCACGACCATCAGCCGACATAGTTGTCATTGCACACAGTTCACATAAGAAGATCCGGCTCACGATGGTGTGAGTGTCAGGCAATTTTCGGTTTTCGATTCCGATAAACAACAAGAAAATGAAAGAAAAAAACCAGGACTTTTCGCAAAAACAAACAACTCAACCCGAAACACTTCTCATGTATTCACCCAGATCCCATCTCGTTCGCACATGAACCGATCGATTGTATTCGAACCGTTGACTGCATTTGCTCTTTTTCGTTCGATTTCCTTTTGGCGGTTTTTGTCAACGATCTTTCGGGGCAAAAAAGGAAAAGGAATTGGAAAACTAACAGATTTTCCAAACAATTTCATCCAAATTTCGGTCACAACACAAACTTGAATGAACAATCCAAATTGTGGGTTCCGTTATCAATCACCCATCCAGCTCGCTCATAATTCAGTGGGCTGTTTCGGTTCTAGTCGATTAGAAAAAGCGACTCGAATTAATGCCCATTGTCGCATACCGAAAATCATCTATCAGCCATCATCCGCCCAACTGGTCGTCCATCGATGATGAAATATGCAATCACAACCGTTATAAATAACAGTTATGTGAGCAAATCTAAATATGCCATGTTTGAATAACTGAACACAACATTGACAATAGCCGAATTCGTCTACAATTCGATCTGATAAATAATCGAATAGACTGGTCGGGCATTCGGTCTTGAGAAGTTTTGCTGAGAAAGCGCCGGGGATGGAACAACGAAGCGTACCCAAAACGAAAAAGGAAAAACAAATTGACAAAAACAAATAGATGAAAAATAAGTAACCAATCGTTGGACCGGCAAGGCTGTGTTGTTTTATTTTTTTCGAACAACAACAGCAACAACAATGCCATCCAAAAATCTTCATTCATTCACACATACACATATCGAAGGATGCCCCGAAATGGCAAAACAAAATAAAACGAAATGGTTTGAAAAATGCAGAACAAAAAAGAAAAACAAAACACAACAGCCGAACGACGAGAGACGCAAACGAGAGAAAAAAAAACATTGTCTGAGGGCAAAGAATTTGCCAATAAATGGCATCAATAGTAAATGGTTTAGAAAAATACTGGATTGATACAAAGTGACTGCGAGACAGATGCTGAAGATAGAGCGATGGCAAGAGAAAAGCAACGGCAAACATACAAACCCACTCAGCTGTTCGATTGGCATTTGAAATGCCTTGGCGGTTGGTGAATTTGTTTGCAATGTGTATTTTACCAATCCTCAGCGTTGAGTACACAGTGATCCTGGCATGGTGCTGGCGATGAGCATCATATTCGCCTTGCTCGGCTGAGTTCATTTCTATACGTCTTGGAATGTTGTTTTTCTTTGCGAAATGCAGAACCATAAAAGAGTTGACGGTGTGTTTTCCCGTACCAATGGCAATGGGTTCGGTCGTTGGTTTATACGTTCGGTGGTGGTTTTGTTTTTGCTTTGGCTGGATTTGGATGTTTCAGTTCGGTTTATGTGGCTGACAAGTGTGCTTTCCATTTCTGAATAAACGACAAACGATAAACGAGACCGAACAAAGCATTTATATTTTATGTGTGGAAGCCAATGTGGGATAGGAAACGAAATGAGCCGGGCCATATGTTTGACTGACCACATCGAACTGACCGGCAAATATGTCGATGGTTTTACAAAAGAACATTTCGACGAACAAACAAGTCTTGTCTCTTTTTTTGCTTGGTTTGACTTGGATAGACGTTGCCTATTTCGTGGAAAGTATTTAACTTTGGGATACATCGCTGATCTGATTCACAAAATGCATTTAATGCCGTGCTTGTTTTCCAAATAAACGAAATCCCCATGAATCGCATCTCACGAATTATGTATTTCGCCGAAGGCGAAACACCATCGATCACATTCAATTTAATGTGATTGATAAATCACATCGATCAACATCTCATTCAGTCGACGTCTGTTGGGACACATATACGGTGGGTTCCACAGAATGGGTGACTCGAAAACGAGAAAGGTCGATAGGATGGGCGACTTTGGCGAATGTCAAAAACGTGAACCACACTAATAGTCATGTTCGATAAACATACCATTTTGCCAATTGCCTCTAACAACGTCGATTTCGTTGTATGGAATCGAGTGAGTGCATTGAGATTCTTGCGTAACCATTTTTTTCCATTGACTCGGTTTTGCATGAAGAGAACGCCAAAGCGAAAAACGGAAAGGGAAAAACGAAAAACGAGAAAAAAAAACGAGGAAGAATCGTTGCAGGAAAGTCGAGAGAACAAAAAATTAAAAGGAAAACGAAAATGCAATAAAAAACGTACATCGAGAACGAACACTTGTGTGAAATATACATTTGTATTGGATGCTTCGGCTGAGATTGAGATCTCCTTCAACATAGTTGGGTCTACGATGAATTTCGTTGTGCATTTACAAGCAGCCGATGGTTACTGGAAATGGTGAATGTTTCACCAGAATTTCAAATTCTCTGCAGCGACATTTCGACGAGGCGCTCGACTGTCTTGTGGCCTTAGTAATCGTTTTCTCATTCGTCGTTGGCATGCCGTTGGGTGCACCCATTGGTTCGGTGGGCATTTTGATAAAACACACGTCCAACCGCCTCAAAAACGACGTGCGCTCTACGGTCTCGTCGGTCAACATTCTGGACCTGTGCTAGCGTTTGTCGGCTAATTGATATTGAGATTGATGATGGTACGATGTCGAGATTCACTGACGCAATTGGCAATGAGAGTGGTTTTAATGAATTCTACAGCTTCTTTTTATTCACAATTTGTGGACCGCAAAAAAGTTCGCCCTAATTGAAACTCACAAGTTCAAAATCCGGTGAGTAAAGTTGGGAATCCCCAACAAAATCTAATTTGAAAATTTGATTTGATTTATCATGAACGGGAAATGCAACAGTGCATTTGGTTCGTTCAAATTGCACACTGATATTGAATAAATGAGAAATAACTTTTAAAATTTATTAAAATCGTAAACTACCGTCGTAAATAAAAACTACATATGAAATTTTGGATATTCCTTTTTCCATTTCGTTTCGAATGGCCAGTCATGGACGATGATGAAAGCAAACGCGAGAACGGGGCGATCGAGGTGAATGGTTTTAAAAAAAAAGAAAAAGAAAGTAATAGCATATGGAGAACTTTTTGCTTGACTTTATCTCATTTTCAACGAAAATATAAACTCGACAACAAATGAGATTCATTCATTCAGAACGTTTGCGATTCCATTGGCTGTAACGCTAGTGCATCGTTCGAAAGAGAACGGCCGTTTTGGAGAACGTCATCAGAACACGAGTCGTTCAGCATGGCTATTCGATTCGCTTACAAAACTATGACGAATGAATAAATTAGTTTCGTCAATCAAACCTGATTAACGGAATTTCCTTTTAAGCCGCAAATGTCGGTGAATTCTCCAGTGAAAGGAATTTATGTGCAAAGCCAGGTGGAAGTTTCTGTAAGCGATTTGAATGGGCCCCTACGAATCTTCATGATCGAATGTAATTGCTGGATGATTGGTCGATCAAAACAGCGCACATTTTTTTTTCACATTTTTGCGCGTCAATCAAAGACGATACATATCAAATTTTGTTTGTTCGTTGATATCGATTTCCGTCGCCAAATGAATTATATTGCTGACAATATTGGTAAATAGGCAATTTAACATTGGCAATTTTCAATTTCTTTATTAAAAAG
>JANSTV010118818.1:0-18347 GCA_027564135.1 Lestremia cinerea
ACCCTGTACCTGAAGCCGCTTGCGGCTCTATCGGGTTTCAGCGTCGCCTAGGCAGTGTCCAGAAAAATCTGGCCACTGCCCCGAAAAATGTTGTTAGCTACACCAAAAGGTTATGCTCTCAATATGAGGACATTACAGTGTGTCCAAATTTTTTTAACGCACTGTAGACGACTAAAAAAAAAGCTAGACGAAGATTGGTTTAGACGTTCGAACGCGTTTTTTTCATATTGTGATTGTAGTGAAATTCATTAGTATCCTAAGAGGATAGTGAATGAAAACTGTTTTATCGACGTTTGCAGTTTGGCTGACCATCAGTTCTTAATAAGATCATCTTATGCATCCAGTTTTCAGGGAACATTCAGCGTGAAAGATGGAATTTTCTATACAAAAACGAAGTTTAGTGGCAATGTATGTAGTTAAACTCTTCTGATTTTGTCAATTGTGTTTACTCAATTGTAATCACTTATTGACTACGCATCAAAACACACTCCTAGTGAATAAATCACTGGCGTACCGGTAGTGCGTCCGTGACGCATGTCCCTCAGCACTGAGAGTGTTGAAGAAGCGGCACTATATGCACGAAACCGGTTGTCCATACAAATGTGATTCACTCTCGATGCGTGGCAAAGACGGGCTCAACATTTCGCGACGCACTGGCCAAAAACATAGAAAATCATATGTGATCTAATTCATTTGATTGCTGGGAAATAGATGCTAGCTTACAAATCATGAGGAGGCTAAAGGCTGAGCGAGCTCATCCGTTACAAGAGTAAAATGTTGAGCCCGTCTTTGTCACGCATCGAAAGTGAATGCAACTCGCGTCAAAATTCTTTATATCAGTTCTTTTGCATGGGGACATGTGTCACTCAACACCATTCGGTATTTTTGTATGTTTTCTATGTATGGCGATCAGTGGCAACTGTGATAACAATCAATGTGACAAGAGCTCTCCTTCAAATCGGCCTGGTTCCTTCAAAAGATGAAGAGGTCAGAAATGCTCAATCACAAGTCAAAAATTAATGATGATTTATGGTATATCCGTGTTCTATAAAATGGAATTACTAGCCAATCAAAACAACAAAGCCAGAAAGCTTGACACTAAATGCTGGGAAACAGTCAATGGGTATCAGAGACTCTGATTTAGAGTAGAATGGCATAGCGTCAGTCACATTACGCGAGCTAGTAAGCTGTGAGCTGAAACGGCGGTCGGCTAAATGCCTACTGACTGAGTCTATGCGATGAATGGGTTCGGATTTGGTTGTGTCCGACTGTACTGCGATGGGTATTCTCATAAATATGAATAAATTGATTACTCAAAATAATATTAAAATAATATATATGTATAGTATAAAAATCGAATAGTTTTCAGTTCGCTAAATGAATTGTATGCCTCGTATTTGGTTAATAAATATCTTATTTGTCTAACACAATCGTTCGTTGTGTATCGCGAATGAGTGTTGTGTCTTTTCTCTTGTTCATTCTGTGTGTTTCTTTTATTCTTCAAAATATCATTGATTAAATATAACCCAAGGTCAACCACGATTTCCTGATGTTTGTATTGCACAATTTCTTCATTTTTTTTTCGTTCTCAGTGCAATTCATCAGAACATGTGAATCACTCAAATGATTTGCGTCAAATGATATTCATTGAATTTGAAACATTTTTCTTGTATGGGCACGCAGTTGAATGAAAGGGTGGGGGGATGGCGGGGGGTTGTCCGATATTTACATTGTGTAGCTGCACACAAGGTAAGTTACTAATGATCAATTTTCGCGTTTGCTCAAAACAGTGGAAGAATAATTTTATTAAGTCCGTCATTGCTTTGACGGCAATTCGAGAGTATGTGTGGTGTGTGCATGTGCGGTTAGGATTGTAGAGTTCGACGTGATCGCAGTGTCATGGCATTACTTTTAATTGATTTCGCTCGTTAAACATCCAAGCTGAGAGAATGTTTGTCATTTGGCTTCGCATAACTTATATTCAGAATGTCATAAAAAATGCATGGCAAAGTGGAACATTTTAATCGATGTGAATTTGTCACTATGAATTTTAAGAATTCCTCTGGAATTTCCATGCAAGATTGAAGTGGATCACGGAATTTACCTGATTTGATAAAAACCATTAAACCTCCGATTCTGACAGCGAACAATCAACATCTTCCTTTTTAAGGGACTAAAAAGGAAAGTGTTGATTGTTCAATCGTGTTCAAGTAAAATTATTGACAAATTTACGTCGATCTAATTGAAATGCGGGAGAATGACCGAATATGTACGTGTAAATGTGGTGAAATTAAACATTCCAGCAAAAATTTTACTCAATTTAGTCAATTTCCATTGGCTGTGAGCATGAGAAGCTTGTTTTTCGGAAGACGAGTGGCGGGTGTCAATTGATCGTGTTATGTCATGAAGGGGCAAAGTGATATTTTGGTAAACTGATTAAATGTCTGATGAGTTAATGGACATGAGAAAATTAATTGGGGAATAATACTATTTGAGTAAAAATTCGCTGGAATATTTAATGTAACCACATTTACATATTGGTTGATTTTTCCGCATTTCAATTTGATCGACGTAAATTGGTCAAGACTTTTTTTTTAACGCGATTGAAGGGACTAAATGGGAAAATGTTTATTGTCCGCTGATAGAATCGGAGCTTCAATGGCTTTCATCAAAACTGGTGAATTCCGTGATCCACTTCAAGCTTGCATGGAAATTCCAGACTCACCGCGGGAAATTCTTTTAATTCATTGTGTCAAATGCACATCGATAAAAATGGGATGAGTGATTGTTTTTGACCTAGAACAAAAGATGCAAAATTCTTTGGCAATCCTCCAATCCTCCCATTCAGACTATGCATGCAAAAGAATTCGTTAGGTTTAAAAGATTCAAAAATATGTTAGGAAAGGATTATTGCATTTTAATGTTGAACAAAAACGAGACTAAAAACTGGTTTTTCCGATACCTTGTGTTTCAATTTCTAGTTTTGTTGCTGTTTTTGGTGCTGTTGTTGAACATCTTCTTTTGCTACCCCGGTGAAAAAACCCCAATCAATCCTCAATCTTCAAAGAAAAAGCAAAAAGATGGAAAATTCATCACTGCGTCTGTCTCGCTAGGACGCAAGACAATGCATATATTTTGCAATCATTTGGAAGGTACATCTTTCATTTGGATCTATTGAGAGTGCCACGTCGTAGACATTTGATGGTCTTCCGTACTGAAATGAAACGGTCAGCGAGACAGTAACGGGGACGAAGGCGATGACGAAAACCACACACACTCTTTCTAGGGCGTTGTCATTGCTTATATGCACATTACAATGAAATGCATTCATGTGAATGTCATCGTGCGGCATTCATCTACATATTTAGCAATGCTGTTCATGTTTTGAATATCACTCCATTGTTCAATTAACATCATCAAGTTGCGGCATCAGCGAAAAGCCAGTCTTTGAGAATCGCGAGCAGAGTATACTAGTGTGCGTCTTTCTAAGTGTGTGCTATGCACGATGTTCGCATGAAGACCGTCAAAATTCTTAAAATAACAAAAAAAAATCACACAACCGGAAAATGCACAAAAACGACACATTCAAGGCAGTTGCGCTCTAAATGATGCGTACTTACTTTAGTCAATTTGAATTCATCGTCCTCGACAACCGACCGCGCTAACAATGAAAAATTTTGGCACAACATTTTCGAAGAGTATAGACTGCAAATCAATCGAATGGGCTAATCTATAAAATAGTTGAGAAAGTAAAAAGGGTTCGTTGCTGGCTTGATCGACCACGCCGGTACTTACTACGCATTTCCCATTACGAGTTGCGATTTCAATGGGCAATAAGTGGTAAAAATCGTATAAAAACTCGCTAAGATAATGTCGCATCCGGAAACGCAACTAATCATTTGCCCTGATCGAACAACGGATGGATAACCTATTAACGCAAATCACTTCTGAAATCTTTCTTTTTCTGACGTTTCTGTTTTACGTCTCTTTTTGGTCTGCTTTCGTTCTGTTTTACCTCTTTCAGAAATCGAAAAACGTCAAAATATTTCACATAATTTCTGAAAGAGCTAAAAAAGAACAAGAACAGACCTAAAACAGACATCTCAAAAAGATGTCAAACTGAAATGAAGTTCAGAAAGAAATAAAAAAAGATTTGTGTTAATAGGGATAAGATTTTATTTCTGCTTGTCCCTCAATTATGTTGCTTTTTCACACATTCTTCATTATGTGATTTCATCATCTCATTCTTTTTTCTCAAGCACATTGACACACAAACATAAACTCAATGATATAATAAGAATAATAATTTCCATATGAATGTTGATAAATATTATATTATTCAGTTTCATGCCAAAAGTTTTGCCCAAGGTTTTGCTTCCAGTATTGAATCACTCGCTCGTCACCAGCAGCAAAACAGCAGAAAAAATAGTAAGAGCAACAAAAACAACAACTAAATGAAAACAAATCAACAACAAAAACGACGGCGCAATCCACGAATATGACGACGACCACAATCATAATTAATGAAATGTGTTGTGCCTCGATCGAAGGCTTGTGTATTCTGAATGAAATAGTGCTGCAGCAACTGCAGCATTTGTATCTTAATTTCGTGAATGTATAATTCATCAAACGAACTCCGTCAGCAATTTTGGGATGGTCAGGATGAACCTTGTATTATTTTATGCATCTACTGTTGGATTGGCTCTGAAAAGACAAAGTTTGACCCCTTGCGAAACCTCAAAAAATTAATTTCTCATCTTTAGCCTCCTCCTCTGGTACGACTCTCCCACCCAATGAGTTTGACTCATTAAAAAATGCGAGCTGGACATCCAGCCAAGTACAAACACATGCCCGAATTGTCAAATTAATTCCTCTTAACGTGGCCATCGTCATAGTTTTTGTTGAAAATGCATTCTGTCGTTTTGTTGTTGTTGTGTTTTTTGTTGGCTTTTTTCGGTGTATTCTATGTACATTTGACTTGCTTGTTCGGTTACTTCACTCGTTTTACTCTTCAATGCCGATTTTTGTTTCTTGCTGCTCCGCTGCACTATAAAAGTGCATTAACAACGAGAAGTGCATGTACGACTGTTGTTGTCTGTCTAGTGCAGCATTGCAGTTTTGTGTGCGAAATAATATGTAGGCAATAGGGCTTTGGTGGCATGGATATATATGTGTGCTTGTGTGAGCTTGTGTGCGTCAATGTGCATTCATCTTCTCTGTCTGTTGTTTTTGCTATCACTGTAATTGTGAATATGCGTGCGTGCACACATTGCGTCTACGCGATGCAGCGGCAAGTACATTGCATCGAAAAAGTCCCCATTGATATTTTTCGTATATAAAACGAACCAAATATAATTCTTCTGGCCTTTTTTACATTATAGAGACAGTTTTTCGCGTCTTTTTTCGTTCAATTGGCTCGTTTAATTTTTTTTTGTTTCTCATGTGCTCGCTTGTTTTTTCTCCCTTCCACTTTTCTTCTCTTTCTTCGTCTTCTTCTTTCTTCTTTTTCTTCTTCTTGATTTCATTTGAATTAAAGTCTGAGCTCAGCGATTTTTGTATGTCAAGTACACAATAGCAAATGAAACGTCAAATTTCTTCTTGAAATAAAAACAAGTTGTGCCCCAAATTGAAATTCCCGAACGGCAGTCGCCAATCAACATCATTTACTCTTTACCATTTTAAATTTGTGACTAATATTATTTTTCGTTATCAATTTCCTCTACTCGATTGGCATTTGTGCATTATTTAATCATCGTCAGAAAAAAGTATTGTGGTAAAACAACAACAACAAAAACAAAAAGAACAACAGAGACGAATCGGAATGAATAAAAATGGAAATCGGAACTCAACTGGCTTCCTCTTGTGTGAAGATACATTTTTGGTACTTGAATCTCGGATTCATTGCATCATCGTCGCAATGCACGTTTGCTTTGCAGTTCAATAACAACTCTGTCAGTATTTGCGCCATCATGCAGCCCATTATCACGTATATAAATCAATCTCGATTCATATTTGATGGAGAACGTAGCCAGTTCAGCCAGTTTTGTTCTAAGTGTTTTTCATTCCTGTGACAATTTTTTTTCGATCGCAGCCCGATTTTAATTTTGGGTTTTTCATTTTACAATTAGCTGTTTGTTGATTGGAGTAGTTTTTAAAGTTCAATTTATCTTGTGCTGATTACGAACAATTCGATTTTTGATCAACGTTTGTAGTTAGTAGCTAAAATCTATTATCACTCGCAATTTTTGTTATTTTCATTGTTCATTCAGATGATAGTGATGAAAACTTTCATAAGCGATTTTTTTTATATCAGATCTCTTTCATCACCTAATTTTTGTGGACATTTTCGGAATAATTTCTTCTTTTTTTCAAACGACGATTGAGTCCATGCATCGCATTTCCTTCGTTTCTTGGTTTTCAAAACTGTTTCGTTGACGAATCAATTTAAGATTTCCTTTTTCTTTTCCATTGTGACTTATTGTGGGTGGTTAAAGCCCGAATTTCAATTTTATCATGGCCGGCTCCCTCTCTTGCAATGGCAATTCTTCAAACGATGAGTCAAAGGTCCACAAGTCCCTCAGCAAAGTTCCCAACGGTCGCCCAAATAGTGATGCTGCTTCTTCATTACATGGCGAGTGAGCGCATCCGTTTGCATCTAAAATGTAAGGTCTCTGCTTTCAATGTAAAGATTTGGAACGAAATGATGAGTCCTTTCACTCTTTTGATGATGTTTAATGCCGTATTGACTCCTTTGGTAACGATTAGATGAATTTTGAAGGGATTGGATTGCACGCCCGACGCTTGCGGGAATTTAGTCCTCATCCGCTCTAACTTCTGCCAGTCTGCAGCTTGATCCAAAATTATTGATTCCGAATACGCTGCAGGGAAGCCACGAGCAGTCAGAATCCGTGGTCTCGTGCATTTATTCGAAAAGGTGTGAAACTCGGCCATCAGGATCTGCTTGATTCGGTCACAGCATGCGTATGTTATTGGGAAAACTTTGAAGTCTCTTCTTTCTCCTCTCTATGCAAGTTTTTTTCTGTCCTTTTTGGTTGAATCTGAAAAATGAAGAGAATTTGGAGGACGTGGAGAACGTCAACACCAATAAAAACGAATCACAAAATAACAAACGAAACGAAGGCCATTATTTGAGCTTTTATTCGTTCTATTTGGTATATTTAAGTATATTTGAAAAAATATTCTATGTATATATTTCTCCTGGTAAAGAAACAAAAGCTCGTGTATATCTTACAAAACTTGATTTTTTCTACTCCTATTCTCGTCACAATCCATATATCCTCTTCATTACACGATCGATGCATATAGTATCTGCTCAAAGGGTGAATGTGTGCTGTTGACCGTGTGCTCAGCACATCATCATGGGCGGAAATCTTAGTTCATCGTGGTAAGGCAATGTCGACGGCATTATGAAATGCATTCAATATTCAAACTGCGCTTTATACAGAGAGAACCTCACTATCATGTGTAGCACATACATATTATAGATATCATGCATATTGTGCAAACAACCAAACCTTTCACGTTTTTTCCCCTGCTCTTCCCTCGATTCAGCTTATTTGCCTCCCACTGTATGCTGAATATATTTGGCACTTTATCTATGTAAATTGTTCTATCCTTCTTGGTGCCTCTGCTGCCGCTGCTGTTGATGCATGTCCTTGAGCATCTATAAAATATTTTGAAATTGTTACAGACTCAATTTGCGCGAATGAGCGAATGATGAGTGACGAATGGCGGACAACGAATGGTGAACGGAGCAACGTTGCATTGCAATTGCTTGCATTCAATTTTATCTATGTGTAGTACAAATTGTGTACCAGCACCGGGTGCATAAATGCATCTATTCCGTTCACACATATGCGTTGACAGTCCATTCCAGGCATAATGCATCATATGGGATGTGATTGCATACATGCATGATCGAATCCTTTAGGGCAAAAAACGTAGACGTGCAAAAATATAAAAAAAAAATGCTACAGCAAGTCGGCAAGTATAATATTCGCCTCGTCACAAAGATTCCGTTATGAGTTTGCAAGCTTTAACATACAAAACAAAAATCAGCCTAAGGCTATAATCAACTGAAACTTGATAGGTAGAAAGCTAAATTCAGTATGGTGTCTGAAATCTATGTTTGCGGTGGAAACATCTTCAAAAATGATTTATTTTCAAACAAATAGAAGACATAGTGAGTATGCAACATTCACATATTAAATTTATCTTCTGCTATTGATGTGCTCATTCAATCCGTTCAACATACCGCTTCTTTGAATCTAATTTTTCGTCTTCCATTTGACATTTCGTCCTTGTTTCCATTGCGGGCATGTGCTATCCGCACATCATTATTGATGTTTGTCTTGGCCTTGGAGTGGTATACTCAAAAAAAAATCCAGCTTCAATAAATTTCACAATTTGGTATCTTACATCCGAAAACACTGCTTCCATATGCCAGGCCGAACACGCTGAATAACCTGAGTGTGCTTTATTCAAAATTATTCACTCTCAATGAAATTGAAACTTCATTTGAGAACAATGCACCACACGGTTTTGGAACGGAACCGACAATGTGGTCGAATCTGTGATCAAAACAGCAACAAAAGCCTGATTTTTCGTCGAAAATTTCGATTTCACTTTTATGTAAAAGCCGAGGATAGAATGGAAATCCACTTAGCTCGCACAAATACACACATTTAGTTTCACCAAACACTTTCACACTTGTCAAATCAGCAGTTTTAACGGTTATATACATCGATGTCGCTTTAATACATCACCAACATTCTGGATGCATATCATTCTATGATCAAATGTATGATCAAACACTACAATTCAATGTATATTTTATGTGTGCTAAATTCGATGGTTTGATGCCGTTATTTCGAATATCCAGCTCAATAAGCATATTGTATATATTCGTAACGAAATGAGCACAGCGTATATGATATATAATACCCAAAAAAAGAGCATAGAACCCAACAAGCATAATTCACATCATACTGCCAGCATTTAGCAATCGCATATCGCCCACAAGATACTATCGCATATTGATGTCATTTTTTTTTTCAAATTTATGAATTCTCTCTCTCTCTCTCATTATAACCCAACAACTATATCAAATTTACCAGTTTTGAGTCTCCGCGAAAGTGAAACCATATAAAATGTTTCCAAAATTCTTGTGAATAGAATTTCCTCTTCGTGTGCATTTATATTCGCCCAAATAAACGCATCCAACAATCCCACAATTATACATACAATTATAACATATATACCTTCTACCAGTCAGTCAGTTTACAGCCAACCATCCAAGCAGTCAGTCAGTGCATTTGTAGAACATTGCAAAGCAGCAGACAGCACTTACACAATGGGTTAAATAAACTAAATGAGTATAGTATGAATATCTATGTATTGTTTGTTTCAGTACCGGTGCCAGTGCCAGTACCAAAGCCAAAGCAACAACAGTATGCAATGCGTTCGCTTTATGAAAATGAAAATTTTCTGTACGGGTGTAACTATTACAGTCATGGGTCGTTATAATTTCTATACTCATTCATTTCTCTCATATGACCTACGGCAACAACTTTAACGTTGAATCCGCCAGACCGAAAAATGAAACACCCAAACGTGAGCATCATAAACAGAAAACAGCAGCAACAGCAGCAACAGCAGCGAAAGCATGGCCGACGACAGGCAATGGCAACGACAGCAACAAACGGCCCATCGTTCAGACATACTCGAATTCAACGACTGAGTGTGGAAAAGAACGATTTTCGGCAATCGTGTGCAATTTGGGACTAACTGACAAAGAAAGACGTCGGGGAGGATGAAATGGCACAGCTCGTATAGCGCATGACCAAGGCCAAAATATATATTTTTGGCGGTTCGCTTTCGTTTGGTTTGACTCGTTCGCTTTGTTTTCGTTTTCGTTCCTCATTTATTTTTTGTTTTCTGTGTGCATATTTCGCCGTCGATTCTGCATTTATTTCTTGTGTATGAGCATTTTTATGATGTCGGGTTCATGTTCGGTTTCATTTTTATTTGGTTTTTATCCGCACTGTACAATTGTATTCAAGGTTTTTTTCGATGCAATTTAATCGTCGTCATCATCTTCGTCGTCGTCATCGTCGGCACCACCGTCATCGCTGTTTTTGTTGTTTTCGAATTTTGATTATCTTTCTTGTTCGCTGTTGTTTCTTTAAGGTTTTTTAATACTTTTTGAGCAATGAATTATGGAGATGAAAATTTCTGCAGACTCTGCTGGTTTCCAATGTGGCTCGTTGTTGTCCTATACGATATGTGATAGTGGTGTAGCTTTTGATTCTGACTACTTTGGTGAGAAATTTGAATGAAACGTGAAAGTGAAAAAACAAATTCTTTGGAGTCGAAACGTTAAAACTGAAAGAGAACGTTGCACCAAAAACAATCGATGCACATTTGTTTTTTCTTTCCGTTTCTTGATTTACTGATTTGTATTGTGAAATAGTCAACGAAATAAACTCAACGATGAAAGAATACAAGTTATCTGGTTTTTATATCGCTTTTTAGGACCAACTCCATAGCTACAATGCCCCAAAAATATATAACACTCACTCGTACATCTAATAGTTTAATTGTTTAACCATTTTGAAAAATTCTTATAAATAATACTACTTTCATTGCTCCCCTCGTCTTTTCTTTTCATATAATAATAATTATTCAGTTAAAATGAATATTTTTCCGCCATTCATTTCAGCTTGGGCTGCTCGGGCTGTTCGACGACAATCAAAAATGCATTTTGTGAAGTTTGTTCATGATCTCTTATGCATGTCTCGTTTCTCATTCGTCCACGATGTTCGTCGACACAATGTGCTGCAATTTTTGTTCCTTCCTCGATCATTTTCTCAATTTCTCTCTCTCTCTCTCTCTGTCACTCTCTTCCTATCCGCTACACCAACTGCATTATATCGTATGTACAGAGAACAAATGTGGCATGTTTATAATTCCGCGCATTTGACCTTGAATAATGCCGTTGAACACACTGTCGATTCAATAATAATGAAGGTTCAGTTCGATACTCGTCTCCTAGCAGTGATGCGCTACTTTTCCATCCATAAAACACAGTTAAGAAACTCAACAAAATCTCTATTTCGTTTATTCTGTTCATCATTTGAGCAATTTTGCTGTTTCTCCAAATGAACAAGTTTTTCAAAGCAACTCATAAAATCCAACACACACACACGCACACACACACACACACACACACACACACACACACACACACACACACACACACACACACACACACACACAAATATACCAACCGACGTACGCATAGATATATGAGCTGCATGCTGGGTGCACTGAACTTTTCTCTTGCATATTGAATTACAGATGGATTTAAGTAGAGCCTATATACACTTGCAAATCAGTCATCATACTAAATAGCTGAACATTAAAATATTATATATATATATATATTATATATATCATAGTGTTTAGCACAAAAGCAAGACAAAACCAAGAAAACCCTATCGAAAAAATAGAGAAAAAAATGCGAAGCATATCATTGAAAGATGAAATGCAATAGTCGCTGAATGGCCAGATTTTGGTGCGCTGCCGTTGGGTATTTTATTTCTTTTCTTCTCTTCATGCTCTTCTAAATATATGTTTGTAGTACTTGCACATTCAATGACTGCTAACTGCACATTAGCTAAAAAGTGCATTGAACATGCTTTATTTTTCAATAAATATCTAGTTTGGGCTCTTTTTGATTTTCTATTAGATGTTTAATGGTTTTTCTTGCTTCGTTTCGCCGAAGTTTTTTTCAATTTTAGTTGTCGATTTTGGTTTTAGTTCAATTTTAGTTTGTTCCCAATCAAAACCAGAACAGTGTACAAAGAAAGAAATTGTAGCTGATAAATCCTTCTGCGACAGTAAAGAGGACCGAGTTATCGAAAATCAAAAATTAAACAAGAAATCTAATAATCAGCCAGTCAGTCAATCAGCCTTACGCATAAATTCCAGCTTTCGGTTCCTTTTATTGAATGTGCTACCATCGACCATTTTCGACCATTGCACATTTTGATGGGGCAAGTCTTTTTAGATTGTGAACATTTTAATGAATGGACGACGATGAACGACCGATTGAACGAATGGGTCGAACGAATGTTATGATCGATGCGCTGCGCCGGAATTGTGTGAATAAGTGATTGTGTTAGTATATGAATGTGATTGTGAGCGTGTGATAGTGCGTATTCGTGCTTTGGATGTGTGTAGATGTATAGTCCAAACAGTGTTTCTTTCGGTTTCTTGTTTCGGGTTCTGTTTCATTTCAGTATTTTTTTATTTCATTTTTGGCGTTTGTTTTTTCGTTTTTCTATTTGAAAGAGATGATTGGGAATATGAAGCCAAGAAAACGGTAAAAAATTCCATTCGATGATTTTTCGATAGTATTTTGAGCTAATAATTTTTTTAATTTGTCATGTGATGAGCGAAAACTAAAAATTATTGGATCGGCTTATGAGTACTCATTGACATCAATTACTATTTATGTAGAAGACAGCTCGTTTATTTGGAGACGAGAGAACAAAAAATAAAAATAAAAACAAAAAACGAACTGAGTTGGTGAATCAATCCTAAAATCACATCATTGGCAAAAAAGCGTTTGGTTATACTCTTTCAAGTATTTTTCTCATTTTTATCAAAAATGTATACAAAACGTCGCATATTCGACAAAAATAAAAAAAAGTAATTGAAATGTATTTGGCATTCAATGAGAATGATGTATAAATAATGCAACCCTGTTGTATTGCATTGAATGCATCATGTGCATAGGTGTTGTGTGTTTGAGTAGTGACACGTTATCTTAAATATGAATTCTTTTTTGTCCTCGTGTGTGTGTTTATGTGTGTATGCGCTTTTTTTGAAAGCGTAACAGCCTTAGGTAAGGTAGATGCGATACGAATATTCGCTATCATATTGAACGTACTTGAAAAATGCAGAATGCAAAATGGAATGAAATCGCGTCGCAAAATTCTGGAGAACGAACACTGCCAGGGATACATAACGGCAATATGAAATGATGTGACGGCTGTTGTGTGATGTGTCTGAACACGAAAAGCATTTTTTGTTCTCCTCGTTTTTATCAAAAGATGTAAACTTATCTTTTTTTATAATTAAAATTTAACACCTGAAAGCAGCGAAAGCCATAGCTCGTGCGGTGCGCGTACGAAGCCGTCAAAACTTTCAAGAGTCTTCAAAAAAAATGTATGCACTCCGTGTAAAAACATATGAAACATTTTGATGCATGAAACCATCCGCCATCGTCCTGGCACAGCATGGCACGAGTGGCGGAGACGAACAGCAGCAGTAGTAGGGGAAAACATATTAATGCGAAAAACTCCCCAAAATATAAAATGCATTTCATACATTTTTTCGCCTCAATGAACTCATTTTGCCGTACGTGTTCTTGCTTTGAGAGTTTTAGCGACAAATTACAGGGCTGCAATCAGTTGCTTCTTGAAAGTGCGCGCGTTCATGGTAGAAATGCTTTTAGAAAATTCTTCAAAGGGCGACCTGAAGTAATATAATGTGATCACGTTTCATGCAAGAGTTCATGAGGAACATCGAGATTTTTGTAGACGAATATATAGTAATTGACTTCCTGCATTTTAAGATCGGAGCTTGAAAAAATCGTTCAAAGAGGTCCCGGTTTGAACGGTAATGAAACAAATCGATCGTGTTTTTTTTTGTCATTCTTGATCGATTTCAATGATTTTGATTCAAATTTAAAAGTTTTCTGTGTAGGAGTGTGTCCGTGTGTGTGTATTGCACGTTGCACTTGGTGAGTTTGTTGAGAATCAACAACAACATTTTGCTCACAAAGGTGAACATAAAAAGCCCTTTTGGCATTAAAGCATCATTTATCAATCAAATAAATTTCCACAACTCCGCTCAGGGTTCGATTTCAATTAACGCACAAGAGTATATGTATTATGGCCATTTTTGCAGTTTATTTTCCTACTTTTTTCGAAAACAGAGGAAAACAGGAAAAAATGCGAAGGGTATTCATTCATTGGATTGAATGATTATTCTACATTTTTCCAATGGGAAAAATGCATTTGAATGGCAGCCGATAGAAAGGTATACATTTGATCATTACACTACTCATTGCTGATATTCGTTGATGAATATCATTTGTTCATGGATGATGGGTTTTGTGCAAATTCACAAATGGAATGGAACATTTCTACTCGAACAGCGAATGGTTATTCAATTCATATCAATAAAATGCATCAGCAACCAAACAACAGAATAAACAAACAACAATAAAACGAAACAACAATGCAATATGTAAAATATGTGTGGTTCGTAATTGGTAATTTTATTAAATATTTTTGTGATGAATTTGGTTTTGCATAGAAAGTTTTGCTTTTTGCTGACAGAGATTGATTCGGGCTTGGTCTTGGGCTTGAGGTTGGGTTTGAGCTTGATCATGAGTTTGGGTTCGGAATCTGTGTTTTTGATATTATTCAAATGGTTAATCCAACTACTCATACTGAAAAAAAACCGGAAAACGTTGAAAAATCTAAGCTATCAAGCTCCAGGCGTGTCGATGATTGCATGTCAGCCGGCATATTCAATTCAATAATGGAGCATTCTTCCGAAAAACACAAACTGTTTTCGTTACATTAAATGATGTCGGTGAATTCCACAACATCGAACACGAAATGCATTTATCCGCAATCGACAAATGCATTTAAATATCCAAAATAATTTTGTTATCCGTTCAAAAACGAAATTTCACGCCTGCACGTATTTGAGTGCCGGTGTCACTGCCAATCGCAATGGCACTGAATAAATGGTATTTACTGTTCGGATCATTCGATTTAGCCAAATAAATTCATTTGTTCGATATTACCAATGCATTTATCATACTCAGTACGTATACAGAACCCAACCGCACGGCCATTATCCATTTGTCTAAATAAAATTTGTTGAAAAGCCCTCTAACGCACCAAATGCATGAGACATCGAAAATTTATACGCGATGATATGGCAATCTAATTGAGTTATAATCGAATGAAATACCTCTTTCAATTTAATCAATAACGTCACACTGATTGTCATCAGAGTAGTTCAGTGAATGGTGGTGTGCTTAGATGGCTATTGGTTGTTGATTGTGGTAAAGCTGAACGAGTTGAATAAAATCTACGGTCAATGGGCCGTGATTTGAGCATGAATCCTTCCGCGCTCATTTGTCTCCTTTGAGTCATCTGAGTCACCTCAACAATTCTAGTTGGTTGAACATTGCTTGCCGTAAGCCAATGACCAGGATGGGACAGCTAGGGATTGAACGTAACATAAACATCCCAAAACCTGTCTAATCGGAGTATAACGCTCGTTTGATGCTCTGCTTGTTTGACCAATCTCAATCAAGAACATATGCCGCCATGCATCGATCGATTCGATAATCTGAAAATCGGTGTAGCACCGTACATCTGCTCGCCTGTTCCTGGCTTTGACTACAAGTGATACCCACATCACTTTTAATAATTCATCAAACAAACTAAATGTTATGAAATTCCCATTTTTCAGCATACACAGAATTATTATAAACTTTTTGCTTAACGCTGAGAAATGAAGCGATTGAGATAGAGAAAAGCTTCCACTGCAATGGCTGGCTAACATGTCAATATATTGTGTGTAAATATAATGACGCATTGAACAGTGCACAGGCAAATCAACAAAAAGAAACAACAACATCAAGTACATTGTGCATTTGATGCAGTTATCTGATGAAAATTAAATCGGGCATTAATTTGTACGGTTCATTGATGATCGAAACGCATCGAAGGCTAACACATACAAACACCGCTCTCGCACCTATCTATGCCACTCGTTCGCATGAAGGACAGGATACGGCAATCGCGCACAATTTCATAGAATTTTTGAAAGCAAACAATACAGAAAGCATACCATTGAGATGTATTGATGATAATGGTAATAACATTTTCATTTTAATAACATTAAACCACATAGGTTTTGCTTGAAATTGAAGACCACTGTCCATGCGTGAATGTGTTGTGCTGAGTGATAGAGTTAATTCGTACTTGCCTCCGGAAAAATCAGATCATTAAAAAAATAGTTATGTAACCAGTAGGAAGCTAATAAATTATAAACACATGCCTGATCCTTATGATGTAATGTAAGCTAATTTGGGGCAAATTCAGTCCTGTTATAAGAAACGAGCGAACAATAAGCACATTCAGATTCGCGAGACCCAAAGCTCAGTTCGAGCTAAATCTGTAGATTAAGGATGCCGGTATATCAGTTGAATTATAGCCAAACTTCAGGTGAATGAGATAGTTAGTGGCCAATTTGAACTACTCTCCGCCACTTAATCATAATATCATTCAACATTCTGAAGCCCACAATGCAATACAACCAAGTATTGATTCTCACCGATATGCTTGCCTCATCAATAACGCGTATTATTCAAAATTGGCAAAATGGTAATAAAACGACAGCAACAACAGCAAATGAAAATCGGCTTATTAAAATTTGAAGTTCAAAATGTTACTTATGTAAATTTGGAAAAATTACGGAACTGAGAAAAAAATTGCATTGAGTTGAATGAATCGACAAGGCAAATGAGGGAAGCTTAGTCCAAATGTTATTTATTATTCGCAAAAAACGAAAAAGAAATAACATTCTCCAAGTCGATGTCTTCGTAAGCACGAAAACCACCGACTTTCACTCGACAACAAAGACACTGTCCCAGGTATCCTGTATCCACAAGGAGAGAATAACTGGTCCAACCAACAAGAATCCAATCAGCGCTTGAGGCTTTAGTGAAGGTATGACCTTGCCCCAGAATTTCGTTAACGCAAGATGCATATTTTTCTGTTGCTTTCTGGCGTTTTCTTTTTACATGCTTTTTAACTTTTGTAGTTGCATCATGCACGGCCGCTATTTTTTCTTTCTCAATAGATTTTCGAAATAGATTTTTCACAGCGAACAGTGACTGCTCTGATGTTTCCAATTAAAGTTCTATGTGTCTTTCGCCTTTTAGCTGGTGTTTGTGGTACGCTTGCCTTTTTTGGCGCTCTATGTCTGCCTTCAGTGATTTGATAATTTTTTTTTCAATGGTTGTAACAACAAGACACATAGTCATGTGTTGTGTTGGCAGGGCAAGATAATCAGGTTTCCGAGGAGAGAAACTCTTTCGCAGTGCTACAATACAATCAAACACGAATGAAAAATTCAGACGGAATGAAGAAGAAGAAGAAGAAGAAGAATGAGAGGAGTATGATGAAGAAGAAGAGTAAGATACAAGCAACCATTATGCTGTTTGATATCTTCAATATTCGACGAACTGTTCTCATTCGTAATATGCATCATACGTCGAGACAAAAGCGCAGAGTAGCAACAACAGCAGCCTATGATATATAATTAATTGTATAATAATGATAATGTACATATTTCAACGAATACATTGTCAATGCCATCAAGAATCCAGCTAAAATTCATGAAAAACTTTTTCGAATAGAGATGTTGACATTTGATAGTGCAAATACATTGAAGCACTGCATATGTGTTATTAGCCATTGTTGGTTGTTACTGTTGCAACATCGGCAATAAGAACATGAGCAGCACTAGAAGCGACGAGCCATAGGAAGTTTATAGATAGATTTGTCGTATTGAATTGTGTATGAGGCCATTTTTTCAGTTTTGGTATATTTTTCTGTCGATGGCAGTGCCCAATATCGTTGCTGCCGTCACTGTCGCTACTGTTGGTGTCAATTCATTGAATGATTTTTGCCATGCCATGTATGTGTGGCCTTCGAAAATATTAATTTTTTGCTGGTTTCGGATAGTTGCTTTTGTATTGTCGATGCTAAAGTATGCTGTTACCGCAGTCGTCCCGCGCGTTGGATTCACGCCAGGTTGATGTAGAACTATATATTATTTCGTAAATGTTAACGCTAAATGCTAAATATGAACGTAAGTAGGAGCAGTACCAAGCACAGAGTGCATTTAGATTTGAATTCAAGGTTTTTGAATTCTTGTTGTTGGACTCCGTGTTGTCGTTTTTCGTGTATGTTTTCAGTTTACTATGTATTAGTATGGATTATTTCATTCGTGATTTTTCATTATTTTGGATTTTAAGTTAGCCATAGGTTCACCATGAATTTGAACGCAAACATTCAATATGGGAAGAAAAGAACGTGAATCAACGAAAACTCAACATTTTTGCTTTTGTTATCATGTTTAAAGTATACCCTATTAACACAAATCACTTCTGATTTACTTCTGAACGTCATTTCTGTTTGAAGTCGTTTGACATGTCTGTTTTA
>JANSTV010118929.1:0-18343 GCA_027564135.1 Lestremia cinerea
TTGTCCGAATTGCATTTGAAGGCGACTTTCCTCAAGTAATTGCCAACCAAATGGTTTTTATTCAAACCGGATGGAAACACAATAAGCAAAAGCATAAACTTTGCCATAAGCTTTGGACAGAGGGGAGAACCCAGTTGTACGTTTATGAGAGATCCAAATCGACTTGGTGGGTGAGCGGTGGCAGCGACGAAAACCTCAAGGAGTGAAAACGAGAAGCGAGAGATAATTTTCATTTCAAATAATCCGATTCATAAACAAGCTTAAATGCTAATCGATGAGGCAGCCGCTGTGTTGCTGCCACCACTGGAATGCCCACGGACATGGCGATGCCTTGAAACGGCTGGAAAAACAAAACCGCCCCATTCGAAATCAAGTTATCAGTTATCTGGGATTTACGTAATGCGAAGGCTTGATGCCTTTGTCCGGCCAGAAGATGTTCATTTAATAACTTATGCGATTCCTTGTTGGTTAAGCCAATTTCAAACGATTTTTCAGGTTTTTCAGTCGGTCTGCTTGCTTGCCTGTCCGATTTGATCAATGTGCTTGGCAATGTTTACCTGTCGGTTCGCCTTTTTACCGTGTTTGGGTCGTGTGAAAGGTCGTGTCAGACGGCATACTATCACTCCCCCCACTTCATCTTCTCTGCTCCGACCGAGACCTTCATGCATCATCCACAATGTTTTCTGATGAAAAACACCTATGCTTTCGTTCAAGTGGATCAGTTTCAATCAAACCATTTCGAATTAGAGATTCAGCACTTTATTCAGTTCTTGACGCGTTCGGTCACCAAGCGCTCATAGTTGTCGGAATATCCGCTAGCAAAAAGTGGCGCTGCACTTGTTGCATCGTCTCGTTACGTTCAAACATATCCGTTCAAACATATCCGTTACGCATTCAGGAAATCGAGAAGTAATCGCACTCGGATTCAATCCTCAGTCAATGAGATGCTTCAAACTCAACTTTCGATGAAATCCATATTAACTTTCAGTTGTTCGAACTTTGTTCCACAAAACGAAAAAAAAAACGGCGCATCCGTTCAAAAGTGTCAAAAGTACCGGAATAACGGTACATTCATCGCTCAAAGCACGGAAACGAAACAACATAAAGTTTAGTTTGCGTAAAACACATCGAACGGAACAAAAGCCAGCAGCTGGATGTCAAAAAACGCTTGCAGAACGAGCAGCCAAAGAAAACAACGCAAAAAGATCCAAGAAAGGAAAAACAGCAAAAAAGAAAGGAGAAAGGCATAAAACGGTCATAAGAACAGTCATTGTCGGTTGTCCTCGTCGTACAATGAATATCGGTTTTCTGTCAACGAATTGCCAAATGAAAGTTTCACATTCAAATTTTATAGTTTTCCCATCACTTTTGTCGCATTCAGCCCGTTCTCCGCTCTCCAATCCGATTCTCCGCATCGAGTTTCACGGATTACGTTTAACGGTGTAAGACTTTCTCCACGAACCGAAAACGAACTGCGCTTTTTTCCGTTACAAACGCCATCGTCTCGCCTTCGCCTCCGAGAATGGCCTGAAACTGGCTGGATGGGGTCTAAATGCGATCGTAAACAATATTTGGATGATTTCGATGCTCCGCACCGGCAACTGTATGCGGCCCAGCTCCAACAACATACATTTGATTTGTTTTATGTTATCGCTTTTATGGTTTTTACGACTGAACATTATGTGTGTTGCGAAATGTCTGTTGTTGTCCAGCAATAAATTTCTCTATAATTTGTCAGTTGATCCGGTCGCAGTGTGGACTGTGGCGGGGTGTTCTCTTCAAGAGATTTCACGTCATCTTCTCGACGGCCTTATCGACGATTATTTCAAAGTTCCGCCGAAATCGCCGAAGTCAATGGATTCCTCGAAGAAATCTTCTGTCGGAATTGAATTTGGTTTGAACGTAGTCGGCTCTGCGGATCTGAAGGAATCCCTCTTTGATCGTTCAGCCTCATGAGGACACTAGAACCGCTTTCATTTGTGCCGTCCACTGATCACAACGTACATGCCTCGAAATGCTCCCCAACGAAGCCGCCCCGTTGAAAACACCCCATCATTGAGCTGTTGATTGCGCCGATTGTTCATCTCATCAGCATTTATCGGGGATTTGCCTCGCCATTACGCCCAAATCTCGAGCTAATCACCATCAAAGTGAAACGAATAATGAAATAATGAACCATCCATTCAATTAACCATCCGCTAGTTGTTGAAAACATTTCCGCCTGTACTTTCCCATCTTCCATCAACTGAATGCAAACGACACGACACTCGACTGATTGTAGCGATGACAACACTGGTGGCAGCGGGCGAGCCCAAAAAATGTGTTGAAACAATCGAACAAAGGCAAAGCTCAAAATGTGAATTTCATTAGACGAAATAACGAAATTAAAAAAACACACAGGAAGAAGAAGAAGAAGAAGAAGACGGAATTCCCGTTTTGAATTTCATCGAATGCGGATTGGGGCGATGGAGGCCCCATAAAATGTGAAATATTTTATTTGCAGTTTGTCATTTGGCGTTCGCATTCCCTCCTCATCATTTCCAAGCTGCTGACTCAACGGCGAACGGAGAGATAACAATTCTCGAGGAGAAACACACAATGTTTTGATAGAAATGAACGCAATGAGAGCAGCAACAGCAACAACAACAACGAAATGTTACGGTTTCTTTTGGTGAATTGCGGCGCAACGGCAAAATACCGTTGAACCCGTCGTGTTTTGAATATTTTATGTTTTTTTGCGAAGAATCAAAATTGGATTCAGGTTTTGATGTTGCCGAAAAGTTGGCCAAAACTCATTACCTGGCCCAGAGGCAGTATTCGGGCCAAATAAAAATGATTGCATTCAAATGGTGGCAGGATAATTTGATGATTGACGGTGCCGCTGGTGGGGAATCGGGGCGGTTCGGAGCTCAGGTTGCGTCACGCCCGACTTAACCTCGTTCAACTCTCGCAAAAGTTGGACGTCGTCACGCGAGAAACATATCGATTTCATGCTCATTCAAACAGGTTGACGATTCAATGCCAAACTACTAGCGTCACTCATCCCATCCACCATCGGAATTCACAATCCATCACTTGAACCGTTTCGGCAAGGGCAAATCACACTCATTGAAAACCACAACAACATTCCGCACATAATTTATTCGGAAAATTCTCAACACTTTTTCCATTCGATTGCGGCGTCGTTTCGCATCCCTTCTCGCCGTCAGCCCGGTTTTTTGAGCCAACCGGAAGTAACATACCCACACATTGGAGTCGGTTGAATTCTTAGGCTTTGAATATTTCAACAATTCAACAAATAAACAGAAGAAACAAACAATTCATAAATATTCCGACGGATTCGGAGCGGTGCAGTGAATATTTTCCGATTTTCCATGCGATTATCGCCTCGGTGGTATGAATTGTCGATCTTTGGGGCAACAGTGTCTTGTGTGTCTTCGTCGTTGGTGTCTTCGGTGGGAGGGAAGACGAAGAAGGTTGCTGGTTGGGTGTCGTACGGGTGGTTGGGATGCTCCAGTCGCTGTGCGGCATTAATCAATGGATTTTCCCAATAATACTCCGTCGGTTATGTAATGCCATAACTCAGGACTGCCGTCGATGTTTACCATTTGAAAGCTGATTGACTGAAAATCATGGAGAAACCCGTCTGCTCCTTGAATTCCAGTTGTTGCCGTCGTAAACAAGCTTAGATTAGAGAAAACCATTCATTGGCATAATTTCCGTCTGGGTCGACCGACACGTATCCATCATTACCCGTCAATGATTCGCCTGGAACTATCCTATGGGTTGATGTTCATTGCTCGATTTCGCCAGTGAACATTTCGAAATCAAAATCAAATCGAAATCAACGACACACAAAACGCGCAACCACCGGCTGATTCGAAAGAAAACCATCCATGAATCATGAGAGCCATCCTGTTGATTGTCGCTTGATTCGGCAAACGAAAAATAATTTTCCGAAATGCGTGCGCTATTCCATTGGCGGATGTGATATTTTTAAACGGCTTCCAGTTCATGCGGAATATATAATATTCCAGGAAGATGAGCATGTGAGTGTGGTGCTGTCACCCGCATCGTACCCACAGTCACCGTCATACCGAAACACGAGCGAATTTCCATGTGATTTATACATCGCCAATGGAAATGAACCGGGACTCTCGCTGAATGGAGCTTCGAGTCGGGCTTAAGCCCCATTGGAAACAGGCCAGTGCACCAGTCTCAGTCGCAAGCGCCCGAATAACGCAACCTGACAACTAATATTTTCGACGTTTATGCCTTTTTCCGCCCGCAAATCGTTTGCGATTTAAATTAACGGTTCAAACGTTGAGTTTTCCACATGGAAAACGTGGAATCGAAGAGAATGAATGGAAAAATATCACCGCACAGCAATAATGTCATTACAATGCCAAAGTAAGTAAGTGGAGTCGTAAAATAATTTATTGTTTGAGTAGAAGCATTTAGATGAACGAATTCGAATAGAAACGAGAACTGAAACATAGTAATCATACAGCATTATTATTATATAAATAAAATTAAGTGCCTTTCGGTTCGGCGGTGGGGCGAGAGGGTGGGGGGAAGGTCGCCCACAGTCTGACTGTGCGTCGAGTGATGTGGTGGCAGCGGGCTCGATGGAAAGGCAATGACGGGTGTCGGGGGCCGATGTGCACGCACGGGTTCAGGGGAGGCCATATGCCATTCGACAATATCTCTCAACAACAATAACAATAACAACGGAAATGCCCAAAAATAAATTTGATAAAGATTCCTCCAGCTGGTGCTGAGCGGCGCTACATCACGCCTCCGGTCGTGTGGTGCTAAGCTCGCCGCCAAGGCGCTTGTCAATACTGCATTCTCGCCATAATATTTCATCGAAACGATTTTGCGGCAAGTGAATTTGAATGTCTGATGGATGAATGTTCCGCCAGGTTCGAAAGGAAGAGCACACCGAATAATTCATTTCAAGTGATTCATTGTTGGCGTCATTCTCACCGCATCGGTTCATGAGAACGTGTGTTGATTCTCCTCCATTATGCTCGAGGAAAGTTCATGAAAGTGATTTTAATGAAAATGATTTTCGTCGCAATGGTTAAAACAGCTGCAGCCCCATCACGACCACCGCAACTCTATTCTCAGAACCGCCACAGCCAACAGTCGCTGCAGCAATAGCAACATCAGTCCCGGGGAAAACCTTTAAATGTCATTAACATTGACGAATGACTTCGTGAGTGCACTTTTACCTTTTTGGCATATTTGCTCATTTGTTTCCGAAACCCCATTCGGGATGAGGTTAAGTGCATTGACCGAACACGAGTGCGAGCACGAGGGCACGACAACCAACGCAATCATTGCACTCGGTAAAGTTGCTGGCAGAGCGAAAACGAATATTTCAATTCCATCTTCAAATAGCCGATTTCAACGAGCAACCCCTCTTCGCCCCCACCCCCTCCCGTGGGAATGAACAAACAATAATCCGTGTTCAGTGAACGCTTCAATTAATTGCTTTTTGTAAAATGGCATTTATCATCGCCCAATGCACAGTCGCAGTTCAATAACATTCTTCCGAAGTAGCCAGCAGCCATTCGATAAGTCTGCCAATGTATCAACATGCATTAGATCGGGGATCTCACGTTCACTTTCACAATCGACGCATTGGCCGTTTGCCGTTCATTTGTTACAATTATTACAGTTGGATGTGTTCATTTGGAGTTTGTAATGCCATAAATCGGATGTCGCGTCGCGTTGCCGCATCTGAGACTCACAATGGCTCATTCAGTTGATTCGCCATCGTTGATTCGGGGCGAATCGGGGGAATCGGGCGAATTGGGCGAATTGGGCGGATTGGGCGAATCGAGCTAAATTGAAAGAAGGAGAAGGAGAAGAATCAGCAGCCAAAAAATCCAAAAGAATTTATTTGCAATTATTATCTAATTACCAATCAATAATTCTAATTGAATTAAATTAGTCAGGTTTTCGTCGCTAATTGGGTTGTTTTTTGTTGATTTTGGTCGTCGGTTGTGATTTGCGCGGTTGGGAAATGAACGATGTCTGTTGTCGCATCTTGCGAGGGTTCTTATTGCGTCGCATTTTGAATCTTCTTCTTCTTCTTCTTCTTCTTCTTCTTCTTCTCCTTCTTCTTCTTCTTTCTTCCGCGTCGCATTTCTCACTGGAAATTTCCATTCGCACTAAATCACTCAGTCTCACTTGGCAGACAATTGAGAATCGTCAAATTCTTGCGAAAAGCAATTCAACAACGAAGCCATCTTCGATTCAATAATCGACTGTTTTCCACGTGAAATATTCACTTGTGGATTGAGCGGATTAGAAATAACGGCCAAAACAGAGATTCTAATGCATAATTGATCGTTGGCGCTTTTGTGTTTGGGTGCGTTTCAACGTGTCGAAGTGCCAATGGGCTGAAGACGGAAAGTGCCAAGCGCCACACCGCACAGCTCTGATGATGCAATCATCTGTGTGGAAGGTGGTTGATTAGCTCCAATCGCATTTCCAATCACAATACCGAGCGAGCAGTTCCCCGAGAAATCGGTCTGCCCCCCCGGCCAATTTCCCTCCCCGGAACTTGTTTACCGTTCATATTTGTGGGCCACGTAAAGAATATCGACATTGTTTCAAAACCTGTCGAGCGTTTTCCACAGTTGTGCCTCCGAAAATCAACGTGATAAGAATATTTTGAATGGTTTTATTTGGCGGGGAGCCCTCCGACGCAACTGAACGAGCGAAAAACGGTACACAGAAGAATAACAAACAAACCAACGGGATTTCCCTCGGTTTTTCTTAGCTTTTTTCGGGGGCGCAAAACGAAATTAACATAAGCATGTTGATCGTACAGCCGGCTGATTCGTTGTGTGACTAAACTGGGTTCCGTTTCCATCCAAAAACGGTGGCTGTCTTGTCGCGAGAGCGTGCTTTGGCGTTGAGAGGGCTTTGACGGTGCGGTGCGGTGTACGCGTCATTCTCAATTGAACTTCATTTCAGACGCCATTCATCTCAATCGGTGTCCCACCCTGCGCGAAAAAGTAAATCAATTTTAAGGAGATCTCCCGTCTGCCATAAGCGCATTATAACCGTTACCCGCGCTCGCAACAGCATCAATAACAATACGTTGTGCATATAATCGTTTTGGAGTGGAATGTTCACCGATGCTTCGCCATCGCCTTCGCGTCAAATTCACGAATGAGCGCGGAATCGATGGGTGCCATCACATCCCCCTCCTTCCCACCGAAAATATCGTCCCCATTCCGTTTTCCTCGAGTCGAAACTAATTTCTTATTCAAAAGTGAAGTTTCCTGTGGCAAAGCGGAATTCCCATTCAGATTTCAATCGATTTAACTTCGACAAGATAGTTAAACAATGACATGACAGTGCCATCGTTGTTTCATTTTGGCTTTTTCTGTTTGTCCTCCCTCCCCCCGTCCTCCACTAAATGCACGAAATCCACAATTGAAAAACGATGAAACGGAAAATGATGGAGGAACCGCAAGCGAAATAAACATTATGTTCGCCGCGATATGAAAACTCGCCGAGAAGCAAATTCAATTTCACAAATCGCACGCCGCACACAAGCCACATGCACGCTTGATTTGGGAATCGAATCGAAATTAGAACGAGCGACGACGCAACGAAGTTTTGGTGTTTTTTTGTTTTCTTCGTTTCGAAAAGGAAAAAAAATTGAATACGACATCAAATCACGCAATTTAAATTCAATCATTTCGGTTCTGTTTCTCTTTCTTTCATCCAAAATGCAAACAGACAGGAAAGACGAGAATCCGGGCGCATTTTGCAAGTTGATTATTTTTCATTGTTGGCGTTGCTGGCTCAATGCCCAAACACAATGGCGGAATGTCGTAGCGGGTTATTTGATTTATTCAAAGTGGTTATTTGCACGCGTTAACATACACGTCGATGCGGCGGCGGGAGTGGAGGCGTGGTGGTGGGATTCATTTGGAAAGAGAGTAGAATGCGCGGATCGCTCGTTGAGGTGCACGTTGTCGATGGAGCCCCGCCCGCGCTGGAAGCGATGCACTTCAAAGCCTTCGCAGAGGTTCCTCTCACAATCCAAGAATAAATAACGGTTTATTGCAGCTGAATTGCAAACTTTGGCCGTTTATTGGACGGTAATTGGTCTTGTTTCGGTATTCTTAAAAGCGCGTTCGTTGCAGAGAATCGGAAGCGGAAAGTTTTTTTTTCCCGGAAATGGTTGTTTGTTCTCGTTCAGCTGGTGTTGTTTTTCTGTTCCCGCTGGAAAATATCGCTTTTCGTTTATCATTTTATGACCGTTGCTATTCCGTTGTCTTTCACGAGAGGAAGAGCTTTTCATTCCCACCGGATCGAATGAAATATGACTGCGTTCTCATAACTCGCCCAGTCAGACGTTGGAACAATGTTCTGCATCGCCCTCGCCCTCGCCCAGTCGGAAATCCATCGCACAGCAATTTATTCAAGCAATTTTAGAGCAGAAAACGAAAGTAATTCGAAGAAGACGGTATTCTCTGGCATTCTGATTGGTTGCCCATCAGCGGATTCACATTAAAATGTCGAATTCGGCGAAGATTCATGCGAATGGATATAATCGATGTGTGTGACGGGCGCGGTAGGCGCACATTGCACGAATTGATTTGATCGATTTGATACATTTGATGAATTCAAACGGGAGAGCGTATTCGGCGAACAAGCCGATGAGGCTTGATAAGGGCGAAAACAGGCAGCCACGGAAGAATGGCGAATGAAAAGAAGAAAAAAAAGCACGACGACGAGGAAAATAAGAAAATCCTTGCGATAACATTATAATTTAACATTTCGAATCGTGTGCTATTCCAGAGGGGTGAATATGCCTGTTCAGAAGATGCTTATTCAAACGCTAATTCAATATTTTCGTGAGAGACATGACAACCAATACGTTCGCTACAACATTCCATTCAGTTGAGCGCCACAGCCAAATGTATGATTTTCATTTCCGCTTTTCTTTTGTAATCGCGTGCCCAAAATCAAATTAAAGGAAAGCCATCGATGCTTGGAACATGCCAAATGGGATGCAGACGCTGTTTTCGCACATCAAGCGGAAGATTAAAGTGGCTGATGAATTTGAAAATTTGCCAAAAATATTCTCTCAGTTTTCACCTCAAGGTTGCCCGGCGAACATTCGATGGTGCTATTTGGGAGGGCTTATTGTGTGGAATTTGAACCGTTTCGAGCGATTTCGAAGTAATTCGAACAAGTGTGAAGTAATTTGATGAAATTCGGACAAATTCAAAGAAATTCGGACAGATTCAAAGAAGTTCGGACAAATTCGTAGGAGTTCGGACAAATTCGTAGAAGTTCGGACAAATTCGATAAAATTCGGACAAAATCATAATATTCGGGTGAATTCAATAAAATTCGGACAAATTCGGGCAATCTCTACATAGTTCGAATTAGGACAAATTCGAGAAAGTTTCCTTGATCCAATTGTCCGAATCCGTTGTAACAGGTCCTTCCATTCAGTGTATTTCCAGTCTCATTTCCCATTCCATTTCCCCTCAATCTTTCCGGGCGAAAAACTTGAACTAATAAAATCGCATCCATTCATTCCATTCAACATTTCGGGAATCGAATTCACCAACAATTTTCAAAGAACTTTTCCTGGCAAAATTTATCGCTTCGGTGCGACTTTCATTCACTCGAACCGATTGAGAGAACCGAAAGTAACCGAAAGCGACCACACACAAACCAAACCGAAAAGGTTCTGAATGCATTCAATTATCGGCGAACATGCAGCAGACGTGTCGAGCGAGTGAATCGGTTGCTTTGCGTTCCATTATGCATGCGAGAAATCGTTCGCAGGGCATTAAATCGCTATCAATGATTCCGAACGCCGAGAAAACGACAATAAACAAGCAATATTTTCAAAACGAAAATTTATACGATTCGGCGATAATCAGCAGTGCTGACTCCGGTTCGAAACGGTTCACCGAAACGCATTCCCGTTCAAATCGTCGAAATAAACATAAACACTCGCCCGAAATGACGTTAACTGTTGAAAGTAAATTGTCTTTGGCATAATCTCTCTCGCTTCGTCATTTCGTCATTTCGCTATTCCGTCATTTCGTAATCCGAATGGCAAATCTCGTTTGCTGTTGAATTTAATATGAGAGAATATTCACACGACATTGACGTGTTTGTCATACTGAATGGGATTTTTCCATCGAATGCGAACAGCGAACCGGTAGGATGGGGCAATCATCTAACGGTTTACGCCTTCGATTCAGGCACCCGGCTCCGCCAATTCTCTTTGGCCACACTTTCATTCGTCCCGAACAATCGCATGACGGATGATTGTGAATGGAATTCGCATCGAATTATGCGATTATTCAAATTGAATCGATTTGATCGAATCGACGAGATGGATCGCATGTTTGATGCCAAACACCGTTGATGATGACATGGCCTGTCTCCGATCGAGTTGATGGCCGATTTTGATGTGCGACAATAAAAAATTCATTTCATGTTTCACCGTCGAATCGACGGCTAAACAATAATTTCAAACGGGAATTCAATCGAAGAATGGTGTTTTCATTTGTGGTCTCATCAAATATTGAGCCCAAAATGATTGCTCGGCCATTCGATGTCGCATTTTATCGTCGATTCGATTTGATTTGATGCCATCAATCCGCCTCGCTGTGATTGCATCCATCGACGGTGAATTCCGGTTGACGGTGCGGTGTGTGTGTGTGTGTATCACCTTGCCCGCAATCACATGCCATTCCAGGGATAACATTGAGGCACCTCGTCAATGACAAATTGCACAGTTTTTGCTTCCTTTTCTCTTCGATTCGCCACAAACCAAAAAGAGAAACCGAATTCAATTCGTAACAAAGAATGAAGAAGAAAAAGGGGAAAAAAAATCGATGAAATTTTCAATGACTTTCATCAAGTTTAAATCTGCAATTCGGGAATTCACCGAAAAGAATTCCATTCGACAAAATACAATGGCAACGGAACGCAATACATTCGATGCCATAACTGGGCGAAAAACTTTTTCTCTCGTCGAACATTCTCAACAATTTCGAGTGATGTTTGATGTGGTTGCACATTATGGTAAGCAGCTTTGTCTGCTGGATTCTCGTTTGAATGCAATTTTCAAATTGAATCCCGTGAACAGTAAAACTCACTCAGCCCAGAGCAACTTATGGATTCGAATGAAAATTCATTTTCGCATAAAAATTGCTCGGCGGCGAAAACATGGTAAACTTGCATTTGGGCCACGATTCATCCACGTGAGGATGACGGAGTTTCAATGTCAGCACTTTTGATGGATATCCCGGACGATGGAGCAAACAACAGCCATTCAAACTTGACGCTAATTTATCGTGAACTGTCGTCACGGTTGCACCTGACGGACGGTGATTCGCGATGAATATTCATGGATTTCCTCTCGTGAATTATTTCCGGGTGAAGTGGGCTAAGTGCATCGAACACGTGCCTCATGCGTCATTTGAACCGATTCCGAATGGCTTGGCATCGAATTCACCATTTCATTCGCGAATCGAGGAGACGAACCAGCGAGAAATGCAGGGCAAGTTCATCTCGCAAACGGTCAATGGGGTGAGAGACAGCTCGCCTCGCAGAGAATTTCTCTGGAAAATTGGATTACGATGCCGGGAATCGGAATTCATAGTGGAACCGAAACAAGACCCTCCAGTACAATTGCTCGATCATAAATTGAGAATAATTGTTTTCATCATCGTTCTGATGCTGTTCGCTCGCGATGATTCCCGTCCGGCGAAATTCACAATCGAGGATTTCGTTTTCGGCGGATGAAGCTCAAACTACTTTTTCATCCGGATTGGATGGTGGAGAAAGGGAGAATGAGAAGGAGGCACAACGATAGTAGTAGTAACGGGCGAGTTAAAGCTGTAAACTGCTTTACAAAACTGCTCAAATATGATAATTGCGTTAATTCACTGACAGCATCGTTGGCGAAATCCTCCATTCAGATAATTCAAGTCATTAACGGAATTTTTATGACTATTCGCAAAAGATGACGCTCCTCGTTGAGGGTGTATCGATCTCGCACAGTTGTTCGATAGTCGATAGTCCACGGCACGGCATCATAATCCATTCAGCAATAAAACAATGTCACAAATGAGCTTCTCCTCGGCTGGAAGTATTTATGGGTGAATTGGAATTGTTCCACGCCACTGGAATGGCTTCGGCTGTGCTCCGTAACGGCCATTAGCGATTCAGTTAAATGTCATTTCGGCTGTTTCGTTTCCTATTCGAGTTTGATGGCATTTCGCGAGACGTAATTCACAACATTGCCAAATGATTTTGCCAACAGAAAAAAAACGGAGGAAGAAAACTCGATGAATTATTGCTGCATCTCTCCGAAGTTGTTTGTGCGGCCGTATCGCTAATTCATCTGGTTGTTTTGAGGACATTTTCATAATTTTAATTGAAAAACTTTGATGAAATTGCCATCGAATGGGTTGATGGCTCTTGCAGGGGATCGAATGCGCGGTGATGCGGGCGTTGATGGTGAATGAACGGGAAATTTGCCGTGGCCGACAGTTGAATGGCGGATTAACCAAGATAGTGGGAAAGTTTTGCTTTTCGCTGCGCATCCGTCCGAGTTGTGCTGGCGGAATTAATTGAAAAATCGCACCTGTCATCGCAACATTAACTGTTTCAACTGCATCAGATCGTGCTCAATGCGATTTTTAACCATCCGCTTGTGATAATTGGAAAATCATGCTGGACATCTTCGTGCAGACACACACACACATTCACTATCACACTCTCACACACACTCACACACACACACTCACACACACACTCGCACACACACACTCACACACACACTCGCACACACACTCACTCACATACCGAATATGATGCCATCGAAATGGAACGAGATTGAAAAGAAACTATCCCAGCATTTGTCCTTCGTGCGTTCTTGAAAATGTTCGCCACATAAATCATTGCGGGCGAGAATTCAATTTTAAATTATTAACATTTTTTTCTTCCTTTCTCGTTTTGCTCTTTGTTTTATTTCGTTTTTGCCACAACTCCACTGCCACTACCGCTGTCTGGGTGACGTTCGTGTGTGGGGCGAACGGTTGCGGGTGTGCCGTTTCGACGACTCTGCCCTCCGTTTCGCTTTCGCCAGAGAAAATTGGGTAATATATTTTCTATTAACCTATTTGGTTGACGAAGGAAGAGCGAGCAAATCATGAGCGCATGAGACTCACAGTGCACTGGCGACATGCAAAATATGATGGCAAATGAAAACGAATATAATGAACAAGTGCAATGGCTTGGAAATCAACTTTTTTATGGAAATTCCGTGAGATGACTTAATAAACGAAAATGATGGTATGCAACCATCGTTTGCATCGTCTCCTTCCAATGAGGAACGCTTCGTCATTTTGCCGTTCGTTTCGGTCTTTTGCATGAACGCCAGCTGAAACAACAACAACAATGTCCAAATGAAATGAACGAGCGAAACAATATTCTTTAAATTGATGACATTTGAGTTGGAGATTACACCGATTACATTTCCATTCGTTTGAGCACAGGGTGGTCAGCGCTGGAGGAAACCTTGCGTGTTTTCCACAAATTCTCCACCTGTTTGGTTCGCGGAGAGAGTTTTTCAATTTGATCCAATTGAATTCTTGGAAGGAGCGATGTTCGGCCTCCCCGTTCCACCTTCCCACTACTTCCTCTCGATTCCCTTGACAGCGAATCGATTTCCTCGTGGTCACCCGGTCACCCGGTCATGAGAAGGAATATTTGTTGCATTCCTCCTCTCTGCGAATGACATTCCAGTTCGGTTTGATCGGTGCATTTGGTCGGTGTGGTCGATAACATGGAATGGCCATTGTCGGTGTAACGAATGTGTCGCCCCCATTCAACGCATTGAACATTCAAATAAAGTGGTTTCTCGAGTTAACTGTAAACATCTTAAAGTCTCAATGCGACAAAGCTCTCTCAATTCCTCTCTCAGTCATTTAAAATCGATTCTGATCGCGTTATTTCGATTCTCCACTGTTTACGACGTCAAACTCGAGAATGACCGGTCATAAATCCACAGTTTATGGAGACGATGTCCATTAGTGTTGTGTTAATCTGTTGAAAAGAGCGGAGAGAAAAACTGCAGTGCAAAAAGCGTCGTCAAACTCGTTCACACCTCAACACAGAGACACACGCGGAGAGAAAGACACACCGTGGACGAATCGGTACCGCTACCGGATGCCGTACGTCATTCATTCCGAGGAGGCACGTAGTCACATCCAGAGAATTTATTTTAAGATAAACAACAGTGACGACACACATACGTTCAGTGTCGTCTGGGTTTGTCGTGAAACGGCTGGCTGGCGGTTGAACGAGTGGTATTGAAATTCAGAATGTGAAATCGAATGATCAACCCACTATAATTGATCCATTTCGACTTGCTTGCTTTCGTCACCGCATAACATTACCCCGGTAATCTATTGCAGTGGGGAATGTGAATTGAACGACTCGGAGAGCGAGAGAGACGGGAGTTTCGTTCGAGTCTGATGTTGGTCGCTAGAGCATCTCGACGGTGAATCAGCTGAAGAGATTTTAACACGATTTGACACAATTATAAACGTCTGAATCTAAACTCAAGCAATGTAATGGTTTATTCATTCCATTTCATTAAACGTCGGCATTGCATACGGCAGACTCGCACTTTGTCACAGTTCGAGCTGGTTGTTGTGTTTTATTTTCGATACATTTTTCTGGCTTTTCTGACTGCCGGAATCAAGGTTATTTGTCTCGGTGGAGAGTGAAGTGTGGAGAGTGGAGAGTGGAGAGTGGAGTGTAAGAACCGTGAAACGTCCTTGATAATATTCGAAATGCGGCCGTAATGAAATTTCACGTTGAACCAATCCGTCGTTTTGTGATCAAATTAGACCTTTACCTTTGCTACCTTCAACCATCTTGGGGATATCCCATTCACGAAAATTTCCCATCAAAATGACGGTTTAAGCTGAATACATTTCCCATTTGGCATTTTGAAGGTTAACCAATTAAGCATATTTCAGGCAAATTCGCAACGAATTCACTTTTGTCGTTCGAAACCTTTTCAGTTTGTTCGCTCACATGGCCGCTGGGTCTACGTTTTCCGACAAATCATTTCGTCTTTTCTCCACCAAGCCCTCCCTCACACGTTTTCCACATTCCGTCACATCATGTGCCGTTATCGAAGCATCTGAGTCCAAAATTTCATGTCGGTTAGTTTCTTGCCTCATCGACGAACCGCCTGCCGAACAAGTGTTGCATCGCGCTTGCCGCTAAACTAATTGAATTTCGAGCCGATCATTTCATTATTCACAAGTTTATCCGTCTTTTGTGATTCAACTCCATCGAGCTTTGTGCAATGGATATTCCGCTGATGAATCGAAATGAATCCAAATTAATTATTTTTTTTACGTCATCCGGTTTGGCATTCAATTTCAATTCCAAACAAACTCATGAAAATAATATCGTTTTGGGAGGAACGTTTTTGGTACTCTCCTGTTCGTTAATCAATCGTCGATAGTCGATATCACAACCAGCATTCATTTCGCTATGGCGATGCAGTTTATCGATTGCGTCACTGTCGCTTCAGAATCAGAGGATTTCAGAGCCATCGCTGTTCCAACTGATGATTCGGTCAGATCGTGAAAGTTGAGCTTTTGAAGGATTCCACAGGAGGCGATCATAGCCAATGGTCGGCGGAGATATTGGGAATGAGGTGTGCGGCTCGTAATTAATGGTCGTCGACGAGCTGGTCATTGGATATGACCGGGTTGCTTCAAGCGTCGGTCATTATGTAAAAGTCAATGAGTCGGTCCAACTTTTCTTCTCGTCGATGATGAAAACCCGGCGAACAAAGAGCGTTCTCACTAATGCACCCATCCGTTGGAGTCCTTGAATAACCCCACCGCCCCATTCTCACGCCAATCTCGTTGAAAAGAATCGAAAGAGAAACGCATTTTCCCGAGCTCTGACAATGACATCATTGCAAACCAGCTCAGCTGATGTGCTTCGAGCAAGAAACCCATTTCCGGACCGCACCGACATCAAATCATGTTCACTCTTCCCGGCAGCAGTCCATTTCGTGCGAGCAGCCTTTTCTTGCGTCGAAAATCCAGTCCGCACGAAGATTGATTACAATTGGCTCATTCACAAATTACATTCGGGTCACCGTTCCGTTTCAAACACGAATTATCGAAAGATGCTCAGTCGATTTGGCCGAGAAAAGATGAGAAATTGCGAATGTTTGATAGAAATACGAGTTTCATAAACTAATAGCCATCGTTGGCGATGATCGATTTCATTAGAATTTATCGGTTATTGATAAATAATATAAATTATTAATAAACGAATGATACGACGACGGCCAGCACACCGTTGAATGTGCGCTCGGGGGATTATGTGCTGCTGTTGCTCAATCAGAATGTGAGTTACATAAATGGCCCGATGATTTATTGAGTCTACGCACACCGATCGTTGTACCGTTACGTTGGTTATTGCGAATAATCGACACCACAGCGCCCGTTTACGGAACACTAAACATTCCCGTTATTCGCCATGCGAACGTTGCGCGTGTGTGTGGCATCAAACGAATGCCTCTGAATCAAATATGAAACAAACCGAAACAAATGGATATCCAATGGATGAGGTTATCACCATTGTCATTCTATGGGTCATCATTTCATCTGTTGGGGCGTATGTATGGCCTTGCTGAGGTGACTACGTGTGTATGTGTGAGCGTGTGTGTGAGTAGAGTGAATCTCGTACACGCTTTCATTCTCCAACTGACATCAATAATAAAACCAGCAGAAGATTTGAAATATAAAAATATATCTCTGCGGAGGTGTTCCATTCGAAATTGAATGCAGACGAGCGACTGTATGGTTCGGTACCGCACCGCACAGCGGCCGTTCTCAATGCCATGGCATGCGATACGAGTCGAGCCCAGGTCTCTTCTCTGCCTCGGTAATGATATCAATATTTCAATACCGCATTTTTTTTTCGCAGAAAATCTGAAATGATATCAATTTCTTGGTTGATCATTTCGTTTTTCCTCTCTCTCTCTCTTTCGCTCTCTATCTCTCTCTCTCCCATTCTCTAATTTCGTCGAAATTGCTGTGTTCATAAATAAAATGCGACAGATCCTCCAGTGCTCGTGTCACATCACAAGAAATTAGTTATTTTGGGAACGGGAAACCATCCATTGGTGACTGGCTGGCTGGCTGATCAATCGAAAGAATGCTGATTGTTTCGTTGGAGGACGATGACGACGACGACTATGACCCATATCGTGCATTCGATTTCAGTCCATCTGTGATTGTTTTTGTGGTGTCGGTATGGAGATGGGATTCAACATTCGAACACCTAGATTGCATTTCAGGTGAGTTTGACGTAACCACAAATGATGTTCGGCTCAACCGTAGAAACTTGATTGACGGACAGATAAATGGGCCGCAGACGATGCTCATCTGAACATGATTTATTTGCGTGGATCATCAAAGGCCCGCCTGGGATGGGTTGAGTCTTGAGACGGTGACCTGATACGTTGCGATACGATAGCGTGAAGCATCACTCGAATGCAGGGCAATCATGCAGCTCGGTCTCATTCCCGGCCGTCCTCCTCACCTCGTCGCTTCTTTGTTCTCGCCTCGGCACTTATTCGTCATTTTCGTCAGCGTTTTTCGGATGCACTTTCGGGAAAACAGTCGAACCGGAAAAACTTATTCATTTTTATCGAGGACGTTGAATCTCAAAACTTGAGCGAAACGGAAAACTTTCAGACAATTCCAGTGGCATGTCCTGCACTTGCAGATAGTGAATTGGCAGACAGTTTTTGTGCAGAAAATTCACTGGGAATTTCGGTGCGATTCGTCTCGAACTCTGACGCTCAACAGGAAAGTTGTTTTCTTCATTTTTTGCGGGCGCAAAAGTGAATAATTCATTGCGCAACAATAACATCAACACCCTTGTCAGCCAGTCACTTCTCATGCCAGCCAGAATGCTTCGGGGTCTGGATCATCACGTTGCTAATTTCGAGGGAATTTTCACATTTTTCTCTTGTTATCTGATTATTCGGGCATTATTCATGGTTGATGAAGCACGAGAGCATTAACAACAGGGAAAAGTTTCAGTTCAAAATACCATCAACATTATTTCCTGAATTATTTCGGTGCCTGCATTCTGTTCTCTTTCAGAAAGCCCCAACTCCCTCTCCCTCCCTCTCTCTATGATCTCTCTCTCGCTCTCTCTCTCTCTCTCTCTCTCTCTCTCTCTCTCTCTCTCTCTCTCTCTCTCTCTCTCTCTCTCT